>NTPY01000338.1:7285-26205 GCA_002922825.1 Brachionus calyciflorus | reverse complement strand
AATTTAAATCAAAAATACTTTGCAAAAATTTTTAAATTTTTTTTCAAATTAAATCAAATCATGAAATTTTTTTTGTGCATTTGCAAAAAATAAAATTGAAAATAGTAAATTGTAATAGTAATAAAACTTTATTTTGCCATAAATTTTGTGTTTCATAAATTTAGAGAAAAATTAGCAAGAACTGGAGGTTCTTTTAAAGTAAAACTTTTGTACGAGTCGCCCAAAACTTGATAGATTTTTCTTTATAAATAAAACAAGTCTGAGACAAATGATAGGCCCCTCTTTAATACCAATTTTGCAGAACGCTAAATTAATGCATAATTGGTATATAAATAAAGCATATAAAAAAGAAAACTGAAAAAAAAATCTTTCTATAAAAATATTGCATGCAAATTTGCATTCAAAAAATTTTAATTTTTAAGATAAAAAAATTTAACTTAACTACGTGTCATTTATTCTTGTTTATAGAAATATATGAAAAAATATGCAAATTTTTGAACAATAATTTTTATAATTTATATCAAAAAACAAAAAGAAATTTTTATGTTTTTCAACTGCCTTAAATCCTTCTAGATATTTTGAACATTAGCTTCGGAAAATATTTAAATTTAGATGCATCGCCGTGTTTTAGGCAACACTAATTCGAGCAATACAGAATTATTGAGTAAAAAAATACCTTAACAAAAAATAAAAACTCTTTTAATATTTTTATAAATTTTATTTTTCTTTAAAAATAAGTAAGATAAACAAGCTAGTAGTGATTCAGGTTATTATTCAAATTCACACGGCTCAAATTCATTTAGTTCTTTAACAAGTTTAAATTCAGAACCATCTAATATGTCCTTAATGGCACTTTCTTCGTGTCGTGATCGTACTAGTGAATTTCACAGTACAATTCGATCGTTTCAAAGTCGAATGACTAATAATCCCCAAGCTCAAAATCAAGTTTCAATAAAGAATAAAAATAGAGATGCTTTACAATTAAGACACCAGTTTATGATGATGGCAAAGTATTTTCTGCTTAAACTTTACCAATCAATTCGATTCAAATTAATTTATATAATTTTAAAAGAAAAATAGGAAAAGAACTTACTAATACTTGTATAAAACTGGAAAAATTAACAGATCGTAAATATTTTTTTTGTCAAAATTAAATTTTTTTAAAAAATAATTTTTTTCTTAAAATAATAAAGTGGCTAAAAAACAATCATTATTTGATGATAAGCCTAAAGAAATACAAGAACTAACATTTTTAATCAAACAAGATCTAAATAATTTGAATGGTGAAATAAGTCAGTTACAAGAGGTTCATATTTGATCTTAAAGAATCTTTTAATTACTAAAATAAAATTAATTTTTTAATAGTTTATTCGCATAAATCAAAGTAATGAAGGTAAAAACATGCAAAAACATTCGTCTAATGTCGTTTATTCACTTCAATCAAAACTAGTAAATGTATCATCAAGTTTTAAACATGTTCTCGAAGTTCGTAATGAAAATTTAAAGCATCAAAACGAACGTGGTGAAAAATATTTCTCTAAAAATTCCCTTAATTCAGCGTCTTTATTCGCTCCACCTAAACTACCTGGTAACAACATGGGTAAATCAGTTCTACTACTTGACGACTCGGAAAAAACAAGACTTACCGGTGATAATGAGACTGTTCTCAACATGGACCTAATGCAAAAGCAACAGTTACAAAAAAATTTAATCATAAATCAAGAAGAGAGCTTTCTTAGAGAGCGAGCTAATGCAATGCAAACAGTCGAGCAAACAATTATAGAACTAGGCTCAATGTTTCAACAATTAGCTACTATAGTTAAAGAACAAGATGAATCTATACAACGTATAGGTACTAATATTGAAGATGTTGACTTGAATGTCAGTGCTGCACATACCGAATTGTTAAAATATTTTCAATCAGTCACATCTAATCGATGGTTAATGATCAAGATATTTTTTGTATTAATTGTATTTTTTGTTGTATTCGTAGTCGTAATGACATGAAGCAATAGAAATAGAAAAAAAAATATTCGAGGGGATTGAAAAAAGAAATTTTAAAAATGAACCACCAAAAACAACAACAAATAAAATGTAAAACTATCTATTTATAATTTATATATTTTTTTTTTAAAGCTTAAAATAAAATTATTTCACGAAAACTTTCATGCGATTTTTATATTTAATAAAAATTTTGAAAAAAAAGACTCTTTTTTGTTCGTTACCCCTTGATCCCTTGTCCCTTAGGTATTAAAACCTATGATATATTTTTTGTAGTTGACTGTTTAGAAACTCTTCATTTTTTACAGATGGCTGAGCGTTTGACAAAAATATTTTATATATTGAGTGCCGGTGGAACCTTTTTTGGTGCCTTGGCTGTTGGTAGAAGTTACATGAGTGGAGATAAATACACTGGTACTGAAGAAATGTACGGTAAAACAGTCGTCATAACTGGTGCAAATCGTGGTATAGGTAAAGAAACAGCTAAAAACTTAGCCAAAAGAGGCGCTAGGGTAATAATGGCATGTAAAGATATGGAAAAATGTAAAGAAGCTAGAAACGAAATATACAATCAAACATTTAATAAAAATGTTGAGTGTAGATTATGTGATCTCACATCATTAGAATCAATTAAAAACTTTTCTGATCAAATTAAAAAAGAAGAAAAATTTTTACATGTTTTAATCAATAATGCTGGTGTTATGTGGTGTCCGAAAAGTTTGACAAAAGAAGGTTTCGAAAGACATTTGGGAGTTAATTATTTAGGGCATTTTTATTTAACACATCAACTACTTCCGAAACTTATTGAATCATCTCCAAGTAGAGTAATTAATATATCATGCAAGGATCATATTAAAGGAAAAATCAATTTTGACGATTTAAATTCGAGTAAAAATTACGATCAAGAAGAAGCGTATAATCAAAGTAAATTAGCTAATGTTATGTTCTCTAATGAACTCGCTGAAAGAGTTAAAGATTATGGCGTGACTGTTAATTGTGTCGATCCAGGTTATTCGTACACTGATTTAATGCGAAATTCATCAGTTTATAAATCACCATATTCTCCAGTTAGTTTCTTTTTTAAAATGTTCTTAAAAACGGCTGAAATGGCCGCACAGTCTGTTATTTACACAGCTGTTTCGCCACGCTATGAAACAGAAACTGCTAAATACATCAAGTATTAATTAAAAAATTAATGAATTTTAAGTTTTTTTTTCTTAAATTATTTTTTCTAAAAAGGGATTTTCAAGAGATTGAACCGTCGGAAGAAGCTCTAAATAAACAAGACTCAAAACGTTTATGGCTAATTAGCGAAAAATGGACAAGACTTAAATAATTTTTAATTTTATGTTTTAAATTTTAATAAAATAAATAAACTATGTTTTAATCATAATCTCAATTTTTGAAAGTATTATTTTTTTGTTGAAATTTAAAATGTTTCGAAAGTTTAAAAAAGAAAAAAAATTCAACCACTTATGAATTTAAAAGCTTAGAAAACTTAATGCTTCTTTTCAAAACATGCTAATAATTATTGTTTATTTTTTAAGTTTGTTTTTTGAGAAAAGTTTTAAGCTTTTATTTTTAGGATAATTTATAATTAGTTGAAATTAATTATATAATGGAAGAGAAAAGGTCTTTATCTGGTTTGAACCAACTTTTGGACAAAGTTGACCAAGCTGAAGTTTATGAAGTAATTTTCAAAAGCAAAGAAAATTTCTTTGTCACTGAAAAAAAATTTTTTTCTTCTAATTCTAAGTACGTAATAGACGATAAGAAAAAATCAAAGAAGCAAAAAGGCAGATTATTTAGTAATAAATTTTCTCTATCAAGATGTTTTTTTGCATTATTTACAAATATTTGCATCTTGGTTATCAGTAGTTTTGTACTTTTTTGGATATTTATATGGATCACAGGATCAAGTATTTAATTCTTTATAAAAAATTATAGAAAAAAGAAAATTTTTGACATTTAAAATAGACAATAAATTGTATGGTAATCACTGTAATTCCGATAAAGATTGTGAATCTAATTTTAATCTACGATGTCAATTTGGTTTTTGTAATTGTACATCGGATTATTATTACAAATCTGAAATAGCTGGTTGTGGTAAGAAGAGAAAAAAAACGAGAAAATAAAATAAAATTTTTAAAATTTATTAATAAGTTGTAAAAAGCATGTACAATGATGAATGTTCAATAGATTACCATTGTTTCGGTGGTCAAATTTGTACGAACAATTTTTGTAAATGTTCTAATGAACGATTTTGGAATACTACAACATCAAATTGCGGTACTAAAAAAATAATAATTTAAATTTAAAAAATTTTTAAATTCTTTATTAAAGAGGAAAGAGTGTCATACGGTGAATATTGTAATAATAATAATGAATGTACAAATGGAGCCAATATGATTTGTCTTAATAATAAATGCACTTGTTCGGATCCTAATGTGTATTATTGGAATGGGACGTATTGTGCTCCAGTTCAAACATTTTTGGGTAATTGTAGCTCGAATTCATCATGTAAGCCATCATCTAAGCTTATATGTTACCTTAATGAATACTATCCCAATAAATGTGCTTGTCCAACTAATTTCTACTGGAATAGTACAGCCCAAATTTGCACTCAAATGAAAAATATTAACGAAACATGTGTGACGAGTGTTGAATGTATGAGTAAAACTAATTTGTATTGTGCTTTACAAAGTGGTAGTTACATTTGTACGTGTCCGACTAATTACTTTTGGTCAACCAACTCTAGTTCATGTATTAAGAAAGCAACTTTTGGTCAAAATTGCACTGATATTTGTGATGATACAGTTAGGCTAGTTTGCAATTCAGCTAATTATTGTGTTTGTAATTCGACTAGATTTTGGAATGGAACATATTGTGGTAAATTTTCAAAAAAAAAAATTAATTTTAAAAGAATTCAATTTTTATTTAAAATAAATAATGTAAGCTGATGATTACACAAGTGGTTTAAATTGTGATAACAATTTTGATTGTGATTCAACAGTCGGTTTAATTTGTGATACTACATACAAAAGATGCGTGTAATTTTTATTAAACTATATTTTGAAAATATTTGAAAATATAAAAAAAAATTTTATTTAGATGTGCCTCGACACATTACTGGAAGACTTCTGTGAACACTTGCAGTAAATAATTAATAAAATATATGTTTAATTGATTCTTAAAGATTTTAAAATAGCTTTGAAATTGATAAATGGTTCTTTTTGTGGGCGCGATATTGAGTGTCAAACTCAGAATGGTTTATCATGTGCTGCAAACAATCGATGCGCGTAAAATTTTCGATAAACCATTCTATTAATTATTTTTTTCAATTTCTAAAATTTTCCCAGCTGTCCAACAAATTACTTTTGGAATGTAAATGTTTGTAGTAAGTTAAAATAAGTTTTATGTTCATAAGTAGACTATTTTAAATATATATATCAAAAGCGATGAGATACGACCCGAACATATTTTGTTCGAATACTTATGAATGTAAAGATTATGCTGGTTTAGTATGCCGAAATTCAAACGGAATATCAAGTTATAGTTGCCAGTAGATATTTTTAAAATCAAGTCTTAAATTCGCCTTTTATTTAATTTTTAAATTTAAAGATGCGCATATTGGGAATACTGGACTGGAGCCGTATGCAGTAATTAACTATAATATATTTAGTTTTAATTCATTTTAAAATATGTTTTTATAAGCGACCAAATTATCGGTTGGAGCCGCATGCTCTGTTGATTATCAATGTCGACACTATCTTGGCTTAGTCTGTGCAGGGACATGCATGTAATTAATTTCAATTATTATTTTAATCAATCTAATTTTATTAATATTTTAAAATAAAGTTGTCAATATACTCACTATTGGACTGGAACTATTTGTGGTAAAAATAAATATTTTTTTAATTCTAATTTATATGAATAATTAAATTGAATTTCTTAAGCACTGAAAAAAACATACAATGTAGCTTGTGGTTCTCATCTTGAGTGTCAAGATTATTTAGCTCTAAGTTGTTTATCTTCCAAATGCCAGTACTATTAAGACAATTTCAAGTTTTTAATTGAATACTTTCAAAATTTTTTTTTAAAGATGCAGTAAGATGATGTATTGGGATGATATATATGGCGCAGGGTGTCGTAAGACTAAATTTCAAAAAATATATAGTTAAACTTTTATGTTATCTCATATTTTTAAAAAGTTTTTAAAAAAACAAATAACACTGCTTGTAATGGAACAAATCCTCAATGTCAAGATTATGCCGGTCTAAGCTGTGTTGGTAACATTTGCCAGTAATTAAAACAAAAAAAAATGTAAAAAAAAAAATTTTTAACTTAAAATTATTTTTTAATTCAAGATGTACTTATCCAGAATATTGGGTAAATTTTTTGAAGTTATTTTTATATTATTTCAAAAAATAATTTTTCGTTCTAAGGTTACTAATAAGTGTCGTATGTATTTTGGAATTTATTAAATATTTCAATTTTTTTATGATTATAAATTTAAACTAGAAAAACCAGCTGGTATAAACCAATATTGCGATGGAACTACTTATAAATGTGAAAGAGGTTTAGTTTGTCTAATTGATCAAAAGAATTTACAAGTGTGCAGTTGTCCACCGACTCAACATTATGTAATACTTCGATAAAGAAATTAATTTGATAAAAACTTATTTTTTTTGTTTTTTTTTTTCAAGACTGTCAACGGTTGTGGTAAGTCTTTAAATTAGTTAATTGGTTTAACTTTTTTAAAAAAATTCTCTTAAGTTGATTTTCGTACGTACGGTGAAACATGTTCATTTTGGAATAATCCTTGCGATGACGCCCTAAGACTTTATTGTCCTGTATCACCATCAAATTGCAATTGTCCATTAACATCAGTTGCTTTAAAATGTGATTGTAAAGATATTTAGTAATTTTAAATTTTATTTTCAATTTTTCAATTTAACTTTAATATGTCGAATTTTTAAGTTATTGGGACGGTGGGAAATGTGGTAAATATTTTTTTTATTTTAAAAATCTTTATTTTTTTATATTAAGAATTTTAAAAAAAGCGGATCGAAGTCAATTCGGAGGACCGTGTGAATTTAATTACCAATGTGTTAAAAATAAAAACTTAGTTTGCCACCCTGGCTCAGGACAATGTTTATGTGAAGATATTTATTTTCAGTAAGAATATTTAGAAAAAAGTTTAATTAACAAATTAATTTTTGCTAAAATAAATAGATTTTATAATGGTGCTTCATGTGTTAGTTGTCCCGCTGGTCAACGAAGCAATCCAGGTTTTTATACGTCATGTGTTGCTTATTGAAAAAAATGATTAAAATTAGAAGACGCAGTTTTTTTAATAAATAAATTAATAAAGTTTTTTAATATACTAAATATTAAAAAAAGAAATTTTAGTAATTCTCCAAAAAAAAATAAAAAATCAGTAAAAATTAGTTTTTTACTGTTTAAACTTTGATTCTTTTTTGGTATTTGACAAACTTACGCTAACATAAAAAATAAAATAATCCCACTTAGAAGCAGATTTAAATGTTTCATTTGTAACGAATCACTTTCACTAAAAATCTTTAGTCCTGTATTTTACCCATAAGCAATAATTGCGGGCTCTGTACCGTAAATTTCAGTTCGTCAAAAATATAGGTCTGCAAAAATATTACAAATTGCACATAGAACCTTTTTCAATGGCGTGCAAATTTTGCAAAAATACAGAGATTTTGCAGACCTATATTTTTGAGTGTAGCAAAATTGTTATACTTTGTAGCAATTTACAGAATAATATTATTACTTACCTTTCAAAAGTTATTCGAATTTGCATGAATTGAAATGAGTTGAAATTTACTGTACAGAGCCATAATTGCGATCATTATCATCGGTGTCGAAAAGCAAAAATCTACTTTTATCATCTTGATTTTAAACATGTGTTGAATCCAAAAAAACTTTATTGTTTCAATTTTAATTCGAAAACATGTTTTGGAACATGTTTTAAAATGTTTCTGTTTCGGTTTGGTTTTGTGTATGTTCTGTATAAACAGTGCTTAAACAGGTCGTTAACTTTGTTTTGAATAGTACTGTAAAAAGTGCACAATTTTTTCTAATTATTTGATGAGAATTGTCAGAATTATTTTACTTAAATCAATTAATTAAGTTTCAGGGTTAAATATTTAATTTTTTCGTAAATTCTAAGCTTTTAGTTAAACTTAAGCTTAAAATTCGACAAATAACCCAATAAGCATTACATTTCTATTATTGCGGATACGATTACAAGTGATGGTTGACGTTAAACTTTCGTCGGGACTATTTAAAAAGTCTTAAATTAACCATGAGCTATTTTTATTTTAGTAAAGTTAGAAAAAAAGTTTTTTAATTTTTTTTTTTGCTGCGTTTTTTATTGCAAATTTCGCGTACTTAATATTAAGGATCAAGCCACATGGTTATTTTAACGCAATTTAAATAATTCAATATGGATTGTCAATTAAATTTTTATTGTTTTGTTCTATGCTCACCTTATTGGGTAAGGCAAAATAAAGTTTTATTACTATTACAATTTACTATTTTCAATTTTATTTTTTGCAAATGCACAAAAAAAATTTAATGCTTTGATTTAATTTGAAAAAAAAATTTTGAAATTTAAAAAATTTTTGCAAAGTAATTTTAATTTAAATTGTAAATAGTAATAGTAATAAAACTTTATTTTGCCTTGGGTAAGGTTTTACTTTTTACGGGAATCTATTTTCACATGACGGTACCTATGTGTTTTTTCAATTTTGATAGTCATTATGCTTTTTTTCTTTCCTTATATGTCCAACAAAAAGCTTTTGTATTTTGGAAGAAATTTTACTGTATTTCAAATTATTTAATTAATTGATAAAGTGTTTCCAAAAAATAATTATATTTTTACGCTTTAAAAAAATGTTAAAGTTTTTATAATTCAACTCGACTTATTGAAATTCGATAAAAGTTTATTTTATTATTTGAAACCTATAGCCAAGCAACGGGCGCTACTAGCATCTTTTATTATGTTTAGATTTTTGTTAATCTCTTGAAAAGACTGATTTTTATGGTGTTGATATTAAGTTTCATTATATTTTAAACAAACAAGATTTGAAATGTTTAAATGTTTATAAATAAAAATTGAATAAAATAATTAAGAAAATTATTGAATAAAATCTAAGATTTTATAAACTATTAAGACTAAATTTTCTAAATTTGTATACCTTTAAATGTTTTGCAATTATAACAAAAAAACATTAAAAGTGGATTATTTTGAAAAATAAAATTTAAAAGCTTTTTATAGTTAAGTATTGTTTCAAATCGTTTAATATTCAGAAATTAAAAATGACTAAAACTCATCGTTTAATATTCGAAGCTTTATCAAAGGCCTCTAACGATTCCAAATCAAATGTTAACATTTTTGAAGTACTAACCCTTAATACAAATAATTTTGTTCTTTTTTTTAAATAAATTTTTCGAAAAGTATCAAGTTTTATCAAATTCAGCCTCTGAAATCCCACCTGAAAAAGTCAATAGATTTAGAAAGGCATTTTTATTGAGACCCAATCTTTCGATTATATTAGTGAATATTGTTGTTCTTGCATTTTTAATAGCCATAGGTTTCGGAATTTCAATAGGAATCAGTAATTCAAGTAATCTAATAGAAATTTAGTAAATAAATAAATAGAAATTAATGAATTATACTTAAAAATGAAAGGTCTTAAAAAATACGGAGATTTCTGTAATTTAACAAGTGAATGCTCTCAAAGTGATTATTTAATATGTTCTAATTATAAATGCTCTTGTGCTAGTGGAAGATATTACCAAAATTTTGGCTGCAGTAAGAAATGATAAAAAAATTAATAAACTATTAATTTATTAACATACTTTTTGTTTGTTGAAAAGTAAATCAAAAAAGCTATATGTCTCCATGTAGTAAAGATTCATTTAATGAGTGTGGTTATGGTCTTTGTTGTATATTTAATACTTCAGGAACAACACAATGTCTGTGTTCAACCGATAGATTTTGGAATACTTCTTCTAATTATTGCAGTAATCAAAAAAAGCTTTGGATTATTTTATTTTTTATTTAATTTTCAAATCTAAGATCTTAAATTGTCTTTTAATCAAACTGGTTGTAGCGATTCATCACATTGTGTGAATAATTTAAATTTAGAGTGTTCAAATTCAAAATGTACTTGTGTTTATCCGAACTATTGGAATGGAAAGTATTGTAGTAATAAACAAACTTATTTACAAACATGTTCTATTGAACAAGGATGTGATGAAACAAGATTGTTGAATTGTTCTTTAAATGGTGATAATAATAAAATATGTGATTGTGATTTTACTAGATATTGGTCTCTATCATTACTTAATTGTACTACACGTAAAACAAATGGAATTAATTGTACTTCATCAAATGAATGTCGAGTCGATCAGGGTCTTAGTTGTATAACTTCTTCTGGTGTTTCAAAATGTTCATGTTCAACTCATTTTTATTGGACTGGTACTCAGTGTTGTATGCTTTATTTTTTATCTTTTTTTTAAAAATTAAGAATTTTCTTATAGGTTTCATTTTAAAGCAATTAAGAAAAATAGAACAGAAGTATGTTCGGTCTCAATGCCATGTAATGAAAATTATGGATTAGTTTGTACTGGTGGTACTTGTCAATGTCCAACGAATTATTTCTATGATGGCTCAAAGTGCCGTAATCAAATTTTCTATTTTATTAATTTTTTTTTGTGAAAAAGTAATTGAAATTTATTTATCTGTTAAGAATATTATATCTATACTGGATTTAGCTGTAATTCTACTTTTTTGTGTGATTCAAATCTTTTTCTACAATGTGATATTCTTCTTAAACAATGCGTGTAATCTTTTTTTACTTAAATTACCTTAAACTCGTGTTAATGAATTAAAAATCAAGATGCCCATCAAATCAATTTTGGAACAACACTTTATGCGGTAAATATTTAAAAATTTTAACACTATAAATTTTTTTCCTAATTTATACCACAGTTAATAAATTTGTTAATGGGTCATCTTGTATTCGAGATATTCAATGTGATACAACTAAATTTCTCTCGTGTGATTCTACACAAAAAATGTGCCTGTTAGTTATTATTTATTTATTTAATTTTTAAATATTTTTGTTTTTAATTAGTGTTTAAAAAAGGTGTGCATTCGATAATTATTGGACCGGAACCACATGCAGTAAGTAATTTTCAAAATTATTTTTTGAATGTAAATATTATAAAAAATTTTTTATTTAAATTAGCAAATAAGTTAGCTTTAGGAGTTGGTTGTTCTCAAACTTATCAATGTAAAGATCATTTAGGATTGATTTGTTCAACTAATTGTGTGTAAGTCTATCTTTTTCTAATTAAACCTTGAACATTTTAATTCTATTTTTTGACAAAAAGGTGTCCACCAGATTACTACTGGGTATCTTTATTTCTCTTTCGTAATTTGATTAATAACATTTAAAATGTTTTAATTTAATTTTAGGACGGAACAAAATGCAGTAATGTTAAATCTTATGTTTTTATTTAAAACAATCTAAATTGAATTGTCTCTATGTTTAAAGCACCACAATTAACATATTGGGATACTTGTACATTTGTAACATATGAGCCATGTTTACAAAGTAAATCTCTTTCATGTCAATCGGGAAGATGCAGGTATTTTAAGATTTTCTAAAAACCTAAAACCAAAAATATTTTTAATAATTCAATAAAGATGCAATGCTGTTGATAAGTATTGGGACAATACAAATTGTGGTAATTAAAAATTCTCATTTAAAACTTAATTTTTAGAAATTTTATTTTTTTATTTCTTAAAAGTTCCTAAATTGCTTTATGGAGCTAGTTGTATTTATGAAGTAACAACACGATCAAATGCACAATGTGCTGATTATGGAACATATTCTCTGGTTTGTTTACCAACATCATTAGCTACTAATTCATGGACTTGTCAGTAAGTCTATTAATTTATAAAAATCTAGTTATTAAAAAGTTTTGAAATTTTTTTGATTAGGTGTCCAACGACAAAATATTATGATTCATCAACAGCTCAATGTATAAATAGAAGGACGTACAATCAAGCTTGCACTAGTTCAAATCAATGTCAAGATTATTTTGGATTAATTTGTTACTCTAACAACACTTGTCTTTGTCCTTCAACTAGATACTGGGTAATTATAATTTTTAAAGATGTTTCTTATACTAAAGGGATTTTTTTAAACTTTTTTAATTCAAAGGATTCGGCTGCTTCTTTATGTAGTAAGTTATACGAAAATAATTTTATAGAAATTTATATGATTTTTTTCAAAACTTTTACAATACAGAGGAAAAATTGCCATATAACCAAGCATGTGTAGTAACTGCAAATAGTCTTTTTGAGATGTGTCAAGTAAATTATTTAAAATAATATCATTATCTCTCATTCGGAATTACATGATATATTATTTAACATGGGTTTTAATTCGTATGGTTATATAATGAATATATTATTGAAAATTGAGAAACTGTTTAACTAATGAAAAATTTGCGTCGATTGGACCCAGTCGATTGAAAAAAAATGATTTATTAATGTTTCAGTGGTTTGAAACTGACTGGCGATAGAATAAAATTCTATATTTGAAGTTAACATTCTATATTTAATATAGAACTTTTGATTAATTTATTTATTTATTGAATAGAATTAACCTCCAAATTTTGGAGAAAGTATAAAATTAAAGTAAATTAAATTAAAGTAGTGTTTCGACGGCCACAAGCACTTTTGATTAATGATAATATTAAAAACAAAACAAAATATCATTTTTAATATCGATTACAATTTAGATAATCATTAAAAATACTTTATATGAATTAAAATATTTTTTCGCAATTAATGTTCAATAATTAAAAATTCTGTACTATAAGTTAAAAATTTATGAGTTTTTTCCATGATACTAAAGTCAATACATTTTACAGTACGATATACGTCCCCAATTACGGTACAGACACGCCACTTTCTTATTAGTTGAGCTGTATTATATCATTTAATTAGGAAAGAGACTTGAAGAGAATTTTTTTTCAAAATATGACTTACAAAGGATTATGCATTTATTTATTGCATTGGGGGCACTTGTTTATGTGATTCCAGTAGATACTATGATACCACATATTTGGCTTGCTGTAAGTTCAATACAACAACATTTTTTTTTAAGAATAAAATAAAAATTTTTTAATCAAGTGCCTAGATCAAGTCATAATCAAAAATGCTCTTCAGATCTTCACTGCATGACTTCAGCTTCAAGTAAAATATTTTTCACTTTTGCTTAATAATTTTTTAAATATTTGAAACTATAACTCTTAAAGCGTATCAATTAACATGTAAATCAAATACATGTCAATGTAGAAATTATGACACAGATTGGCTTACTGGTGATCAAGTATATTGGTCAACAAGTCTTAAAATTTGTCGATTATGTCCAACTGGTTATAAAACAGGATATGGCGCGGGTACTTTCGGTAGTTCCAATCGAATAACTAATAGATGTTATGGAGTAGAAACAAATCAAATTTATAATTATAATTCCGCACAGAGTCAATGCTTTAATACTAATGGAAATCAAGCTAACTTGGTTACAATTAGAAATGTTATGGAAATGGAAATGATTAGAACTCAAATAATTAATGGCTTAAGTGCAATTAATTTTTTGGTAATCTAAAAAATTTATTTTGAATTTCAAAAATTATTATCGCATTTTTTTAATAATTTAAGACAGGAAGTATTACAACATCTTATTTTAGTTTTAAATGGAATTATAACAATAATGCCGATGTTCAAAATACGCTATGGTGCAACAGTGAGTTCTTCTTTTAAACTTTTTGTGTTTCAAAAAGAGATAATTTATTCATATAATTTAAGATCAACCGGATAATTCTGGTGGAAATCAAAATGTTTTGATTATCGATAACGGATATTGTTTAGATGACTCTGCTGATGCAAGCGCTTACGGTTTTATTTGCGAAAAAGGCTGAGCTACTATTTTAATTTTATTTTTTGTGCATTTTAATAAAAAACAGATCAAGTTTTTGAAAAATATTCAAATTTGTCTTCATGAAAATTAAAAATTTAAATTTGATTTCGATAACAATTATTGAAAAAATTTTCTGAAATTTCAAGCCGTCTTTGAAAGATTTCAATTTATGGGAATCTATCATTTATGGGGGCTGTGAAGTTCATGTCAATTCGCTCATTTCAATTCGCTATTTTTTCTTTAACTTTTTTTCCAAACATTAAAAATTAGTTCTGCAAAATGTTACAATACGTAGCAAATTTGCTACATAAATTTTCTTACTGTGCTAAATCTCTGCAAAATTTGTGCAAATACATATACTGAGTTTTTAATAATTTTTTTCTGCATTTTGGGTGCACACATTTATCAGGACACTTTTAAAGAATGCTTTTAAGTCGGTACTAAAACCGAAAGTTCTTTTTTTAATGCGGTATTAAACATGTAAAAAATATAATTTTTTTTAAAATTTATTTGAAGTTATTAAAAAAAAATATATTTTTTACATGTTTAAAACCGCATAAAAAAGGAAATTTCAGGTATAGCACCGACTTAAAAGCTGCTGTAAAAATGTCCAGAAACCGTGTTAAACACGGGGTAGTGTTGTAAATCAAATTCTAAATTTGATTTAAAATTTAAATATTTTTAAAATTGAATTTAAATAAAATTCAAATTAGTGATATGAATTTGTTACAAACATAATAAAATAATTTTATTTTTGAATTAAGAATTTGATTTGATAAATTATTTGAAGAAATTTCAACATTATACGATTAAAATTAATCAAATAAAATAAAAATGAAAAATTTATAATTTGGGAAAACTTTATTAACAATTCGCGACGTTTCGGTAAAACGAAGTTACCATTATCAAGCTGTTAATTTATCTAAAAGGAAATAATAGGAAAAAACAAGGAAAATTTGAAAATAAAATTAAAAATAAAAATAATAGAAAAAAAATTATAATATTTCAAATTTGAAACGTAAGATTATTAGTGAGGTATTTTTGCAATTTTATGTAATTGCAAAAATGAAGACTCCGAAATGTTAAGTTTTGTTGTCGAATCACTGTTCACTAATGTCCCAACATTAGAGACTATCGAACAGATTCTAGACCTTGCTTACAAAGAGGGTAGAACTCTTTTCCATGGATTGAAAAGAGATGAGCTAAAACATCTGCTTATTGTGTGTACCCAAGAGTCACATTTTCAATTTAATGGAGAATATTTTGATCAAACAGATGGTGTAGCTCACCACTCGGACCTTTGTTTGCTAATATTTTTATGTCCGAATTCGAGAAGAAACATATGGTTGAACTTAAAAAATTAGGTATTAGTTTTTGGAAAAGATATGTAGATGATATTTTCGCAACCCTGAATATCAAGGGAAATGCTAAAAATTGTCTAGATTTTTTGAATAAACAGCACCCTAATATTAAGTTCACTATTGAACATGAATGTAATAAAACACTCCCCTTCTTAGACACTTTGGTTAAAAGAAGTTTAGGTAAATTTAAAACAACTATTTACCATAAAAAGACCTTCACAGGAGTATACCTAAATTGGACTAGTCTTACAGCTAGGAAATACAAGAAAGGTTTAATTTCGTGTTTATTAAATCGAATTGAGGCTATTTGTAGTGAAGAAAATGATATCATTTCTGAAAAGCAGAAATTGAAAATTATTCTTTTAAAGAATCAGTACCCTCAAGATATAATTGAGGAAGAGTTTAAACGTTTTGAAAATAAAAAACCTAAACAATTAGAAAATATTGAAGGTAGTATTGAAGTAAAAAGGTATATTGTGTTACCTTACTCCAACAACAAATGTGAGGATTTTGCAAGAAGACTGAAAAAATTAGTCGTAAGCATTTTATATTTGAATTTAAACATTTTCCTTGTATCCTTTTTCTATAAAGGAACAATGTTTTAATAGAAATTTTAAGAATAATAAACACTTTAATAAGGAATATAACAGAAAAACATCAGCAGACTTACTTTAATTAACTTATGAATAACTTATTTAGGGTTGTTTTTTGAGAGATTAGACTGTTTATTTAAAAAATCTATTATAATATTTTAGTTAGCTTTTTCTAACCGTTATTATTTTGGCCCGCAGTTTAATTAGAGAAGCAAAGCTTTTATTATGCGACTCGTTATTTAAAATTTTTTTTTTTAATTTATGAAATAAATAGTGTTAATCAGTCTAGAAATAGATATGGGCACTAGCTTGTTGATTAACCTTGAAACTTGAACTTGAAAATTTGCAAAAATATTTTTGGTCAATTTCTTAAAAAATTTTGATAAATTGAAATTTTACGATCTTTTTTTTGAATTTCACCTGAATGTTTGAAAAAACATTTATGAAGTTTTTTTCAACTTGAACCTTCACGAATGTCCCCTTAACATGCGCTGAACCCAACTTTTACAAATAAAAAAACAAATTTACGATTTTTAACCCCGGAGTTGTTTGGGCGAGTTTACGGTACTTGAGCGAAAAAAATTTGGAGAAAAATATTTAATTGAATAGTCAAACCGATAATTTTAATTTTTGAATTTATTTCCGAATAAAAAATTTACCAAGCTGTACCGTAGAAATAACCTTGCAAGATAAGATTAAAACGTACCAAAAGCTCAGGCGTATTTTTCATCATTTTTTACTTTTTTTGGAAGAAAACGTTTAATAAGTTAAATATTTTTTAAATACAACTTTTTTTAGTTGTAAATTCCAAAAATGCCTGATAAGATTTAAAATTTTTCCGTTGATTTATTTTAAAATTTGACAAAAGTCATTAAAGATTTTAACAGTTCATCAAAACCGCAATTTTTTGTAAACAATTTTCGATTTATATATTTTATAAATTTATAAATTTTATTAACTATCCAAACCGAAAATACGTAAATTTTATTTGTACTCAAACGGCTAATGATCGAACAATCATTAGCATGGGCTAACTATATCACCCAAAGTATAAATTTAATTTCTTCTTTAGATTTTTTCGTCCAACTAAAATTTTAAATTTTAAAAATTAAATTTTTGTTGTTTATAATGAAATTTTTCGTAAGCTTTAGGGGTCTCAATTGTATCATTTAAATATGCGATTACACATTTCTCTATCAATTAGCAACGATGTCGAATCTTTTTAAATCTTTTAATAAAATATTTTTTTTAAATTTATAATTTGAATATGCTATTTGCAAATTGATAAATTGTATAGAATATTTTATTTTTAATGGCCGCTATTTAAAATCGAAAAAATTTTTTATTCCGTGCTCTTTTGAGGCTAACTGCGATGATGGGAATAGATTTTACATTTTAATATGTTAAAAATGTTCATTTCTTTATATTGCTAATTATGACTATAAAAGCTGAAAAATATATAAAAAATTATTCTTTTTTGATTTTTATTTTTTATTATTTAAAAAAAAATAGAATTTAATTATCATTTTGTAATTTTTTTTAGTTATTCTCTCCCTTCAAAAAAATCTTCATCCTTTTTGCTTTCTTGTGAAGTTGGTCGTAGCTTTCAACTGCAATTTTTTTCGATTTAATATAAACTAATGCCAAATTAATTTATCGCCAAAAAATTAATGTCAGTGAAAATATCGCCAAATTCTTAAATAAGAAAAAAACGCCATTTGCTCAAATAAGAAAAACTAGCCAAAAAATTAGTAGCCAAAATTAATTTTGGCTATTACAGCGGTGATTGCGTCCCAGTTACCGACAGTTAAGGAACATAAAAGGATTATAAAGTCACGCCTTGTCATTATAGAATCCCATGGGTTAAGCAAGATACTACGTGACAAATATTGATTACGTATTCCCTTTAAGTGACAAGATGTGACTAAGTAGGATAAAGAAGGATACGTGTCTTGACGTGACTAATAATTATTTAGCATGGCTAACTGTGACTATGCGAGACAAAAATATAAGATAAAGCGTGACTATTCGAGACTAAAAGAATAATTAAACGTTACTAAATGTGACTAATTTTAAAAAATTTATTCGTGACGAAAAATATGTTTCTGGCTAAAAAGAAAAATAAAGAACGACTAAAAATATGTTTTTGAATAAAAAAAATATTAAAAAACGACTAAAAATAGGAAACAAACTAGATTTCTAATTGATCTTTTATCAATTGTCAGACCATTCACCGTTTCTTGAAATAACAATCTGAATATTCTTTTAATAAAATTAGTGTATTTTTATTCGATTCTTTCTATTTGAAATTTTTTACTTCTTTTAGCTTATCAATATATTTTTCAATACGATGAGGCAATAGCTCAGTTTTACAAAATTCTCTAATAGCTTCATCAGCTTCCGTTTTGTTCTTACAGAGTCTGTTTCTTAAATAATTTTTCATGCTTGGCCAAACCATCTCTATAGGGCAAAATAAAGTTTTATTACTATTACTATTTACAATTTAAATTAAAATTACTTTGCAAAAATTTTTTATATTTCAAAATTTTTTTTTCAAATTAAATCAAAGCATTAAATTTTTTTTGTGCATTTGCAAAAAATAAAATTGAAAAAAGTAAATTGTAATAGTAACAAGGAGGGGAATCCCCTCCTTACCTCCCCTTTTCATAATTCTCTTCTTTCAAGGATAAACTAAGGGCATTTATTTTAATAAAACGGTTTCTTTAAAAGGTTTTGAAACTTATGTTTAGGATTCACTGAATCAAGACTTAAAATGATAAAAAATTTCACTATCTAATTAAACATGAGCTTAGGGCAGACACAATTTATGCCATCTAAATCAAATGTCTGATGAATTCTAAACATGGCCAAAATACTATAAAAAAGGCAAAATCATGCAAATCACCCGAATAGGAAGAATTATTTTCATC
>NTPY01000521.1:107667-128962 GCA_002922825.1 Brachionus calyciflorus | reverse complement strand
GAAAAAATGTCAAACTTATGCCAAAGTTCACATTCCGTCGAGTTTTCATAATTTTTTAGGAGACTGGGTTTAATTAAGCTCTTCAAGAACTTTTTCAAAAATTTTAAGATATAATTTTTTTTGGTGTTTCTTGATAATGTGTACCATAAATTTATTAATTTATAAAGAATATTCTAACACTGTTTTTTTGATATTCCTGCTATTTATTTTTATTTGAATCATTCGCCATTTGTTTGCACTTAACCAACCATAAAATAGACCGAACTAAGAACAAAGAACAAAACAGTCATCAACGTTACGAGAACTTATTCAAAAATCGAATTTAATTTTTATTGAAAAAGTGGAAATTTACAAATATCAAATAGAAATTATTTATTCAAATTTATTATTTTTGGACATACAGTTCAGTGGCTACGGCGATGCGTTTTTAAGCAAAAGACAGTGAGTTCAAATCCTAAACGAGTCAAAAACATTCAAATGAGTTTCTAAATTATCAATTTGCGCAATTATGAAATGCTTGTCTAACCCAACTTGTGAACGTCAAATCACTATTTTAATCATAATTTTAAATTTTAATTTTTTTTTAAGAGATCATTTAAACACAGATTTAAGTATTTTACCCACTAATCGCGCCTCTAAATTACAGTGGTTGTAATAAAAGTGTAACTTCAACCGGAACCTTACCCGAGAAAAAAAAAACGCGTTTTTTTTTGCGTTAAAACGCGTGATATTTAAAAACGTTAAAAAACGTAACGTTTCTTAGCATTATTTGATCAAAAAAAAAATTTTTAGATAAGCGATCAAAAACGGAAAATAACGTTAGCTATAAACGCGTTTTTTCAAATCTTAATTTTTTTTTTGAGAAAAATTATAAAAAGTATAAAGCGAGTTAACATAAAGGTCAAGAAGTCAAACATATGAAGTTTATTTTTAAACGACTTATTTAATATTTCAGAAATTGAATAAAAAAATATACATAAATAGAATTATCAGGGTCTCTCAAAATAAGCAAGTTAAAAAAAAAATTATGCGAGTTAAATAAGCGAGATCAAGATGCATAAATATGCAACTTTAATTTTTAAAAATTTTTACAGATTTTAATAGGATTTCAAAAATTATTTCAGAGATAATTAATTTTGTTTCAAAGTTACCGCTTTTAATGAAAAAAATACAAAAAATTTAATTTTTAGATTTAACAGAAAAATTTTCTCACATGCAGTCTATTAAGAGGGGGTGTTTGAGAGTAGACCATCAACTCTTATATATTAAACTGGCCAATAAAATTTAAATATCTATCTAACATGCGAATCTGAGAATTATTAATTTTTTTTATTCTCCAATTAATTTCGCGATAAAAAAGAAATGACCTTAATTTTTTATAATCAAATATTTCTAGTATTTAAAGTTAAGCATATTTTTAAATATTATTTATTTTAATTAAAATTGACTTATAAAAAAGAATATTTTTTAAAATCTCGGATAAAGGAGGCTAAGTAATTTTTTCTATAAATTTTACATTTAATTAATAATATTTAACTTTTGTTTTTAATTTTAAGTTAAATAGTTGACCTCTTGTCCCATGCAAAATATTGCTTCCTCTTTTTCAGTCTAATTTTTCACACACTATCTAAATTTTTTCTAAACAAAGCCTGATAAAAAATAAACTATTGAATTCATTTTTTTTCATTCTGTGAGCTAAATAAATTGATAAAATATAAGATAAAATTTGAGAGACAATTTCTGTATTAAAATTAGAATCTTCTAAATTATTAATATGCTTTGAAATTGATTTCTTGATTAAATCTTTAAAAAATGGCTTCCTAAACATAAATATTTGATTACTCACTTGATTTGTTCTTTTTGTTTTGATATTGCTTTAATATTAATTGAAAATAAAACTTAATTTTAAATATTATGTAATATTTACCTTTCTTTTGATTATAATTATTCGCATTGTTAAATTTCATTTATGCATACAAACGCGATTTTCGTATCACGTCAAAATCGCGTTTGAAACGTCAAAAGGACGTTACGTTTTTGTAATGTGAAAAAATGTCAAAAAACGCGTATATAGACGCGTTTATTTTTTCTCGGGTAGTGTAACTGTAACCGTAACCGTAACGTTAACCGTAATCGTCATTCAGATATTTGATTATCTACTTTGATAATAAAATTTTTCAAAAATTTAAATGCATATAGATTTATTCATTTTTTTCAGCTTTTACACTGTTATAAGTTAAGCAAAATTTTAACCTATTTGTTTAAGACCACTCTCGACTCTACACTATACGGTAAAGGAATTTATCTAAAACCGCTTTCGATGGTCAATCGAAATTAGGGCCGCCGTTTTTACATAATGCATTTTTCATATTTAAAGTAAAGTCTTTAACTATTTATGAATATCTGAATGTCTTTATCTCAAACTAAATTTTAATAGTTTTAATTAGGGTTGTTAAAATTGTCATTTTGAAATTAATTTTTGAAGTTAGAAACTCGCTGAAAAAGCTCAAACAGCGATACACTGTAAATTTTTAATGCGTAAATTACAGAGCATAAATGCGAAATTTAGGATTTCCTCCATTTATGCGTAAAAGAAATCCAGAAATTTATTATACATATATGCGTAAATTTATTGAGCATTTATGCGTTGAAAAAAAACGCATAAATGAGTAACTTTTATCACATATATGAGTATTTATTTACGCATTTATGTAGAAGTATTTTTGTTTTAAATTTATAGATTAATAATAAAAAAAGTTATTTTTTTAATTAATTAAAATTACTTTAATAGAAAAATCATTGAAAAAATATAAAAAGATAAAATTCGGACATTTTAAAATGAAAAGATAAAAAAAAAAATATATTTTTGGGATTTTGATAGAAAAAATTTGATTTATTTTTTATCGAGTAAAAACGGTTAAATCCATTTAAAGCCTTTAATTGGCTTTCTTCCAACTCGAGAACGATTTTTTTTTTTCGATTTTCGAACTTAATTTAAATCTACTAATTTAAATACTTAATTTAAATACTTACTTAATTTAAATCTAGATAATAACATTTTTGTTTCGCTAATTGATTGAATGAAAAATTGAATAAGGATTTAAAAATAATAAATCCCTTTTAAATTAATAAAAAAATATTTAAAATTGAGAAATGATCTGTTAATGGATTTTCAGCTACCTTTCTAAAATGCTTGCACTTAAAATGGCGCATGTAATTTTCGATTTGTTAGTCGTTTTCTGAAAAAGTAAACAAAGGTTAATTAATAAAAACTTAAATTTTTTTTTTAAAATTTACTTGTTCCATTTTTTAACATTAAAAAAAAAGATGTCGAAAAAGTTTTTTTTCAATTTTAGAAAACTTTCTTTTATACTCAAAAATGAAACACATATATGCTCAAGAATTTTTTTTAAAAAAATGCGCACTGACTTACACTTTTATACGTAACTTATTTTTAAAGATTAAATTTACATTTATGCGTAAATTTATTGAGCATTTTTGCGTTGACAAAAAACGCATTAATGAGTAATTTTCAATCTTCCACTTTTATGCGTATCTTATTTTTATTAATTTAAAACTTTTTGAGCTTAAATGCTCGACTTTTGAATAAATTAAGTTTTTTTGAACCTAAATGCGTATCCCAAAATAATATCCGCCTAAATGCATAAACTTTTTCTTATAAATGCGTAAAAAAATGCGTAATCCTAAAAAATACGCATAAATGCAGTGAAAAGTTTGAATTTACGCATTAAAAATTTACAGTGTAGTTTTGCCTTAAAACTTAAAAAAAATTGATCATAGAGACAATTATCTAAATCGCAAAATTATTTTAATTATCAAAAATTTTAGATAAAGTCATTTTTTCGTAAAATTTCTAACTTTTAGAATTAGTTTCGAAATGGCCTTTTTAACAACCCTACTTTTAATGCTTGAAAAGAACTATCATATATATAATAATTCAGGTAGGAAAATAATGAATATTGGAAAAATTCAATAAAAAAGAAAAATGTTTTTACATAATGCATATTTTATATTTAAAGTAAACTATTTATGAATATTGTTTTAAAAAAAATGTCTTTATCTCAAAATTTTAATACTTTATCAGTATTGCTATTAGATAATAACCCATTAAAATTGTGCTTACGATCAGATAAAGTACTGTCCCGATTTCGATCGTACCGAACCATATTTCTATCTATTCGAACCCTAATTTGAAAATATTTTTGGGATTTTTTTTAAGGTCAAGTTTAGAAATTATTGTTCAGGAACAAGGATTATTTTTGAGTTCATAAAAGAATATACAAAGGAGATTTGGGAAAAAAAACAAACAGCATGGCTTTCTTCCGGGCAATGCAATTCACACTTGGTAAAGAAAATATAAGTCCGCCAAATCTTCAATTAGATGGAAACGAAATCGAAATAGTTACATCATATAAGTATCTTGGAATTGAAATAAAATGGAATAGCAATATCACAAAAATTTGAATCTAATCCAACTCTTAAAGAAGTAAAACCAAGAGTAGAATGTTGGAAAGAGAAACGAAGTGAAAATTGGAATAAAAACACACCAAAGAAGATGTCGAGGCACCAAAAAATAATCAAATTCTCTTTTTGATTTAAATTTTTTTTTTCACTTATTTCTTTTATTTCATCATTAATAATATAAAATAATTTCCTGATACAAGGACTGGTATTGCTCGTATGTATCAACTAAGTGCTACTTTATATTTATAAATAAACTATAAACTATAAATTCTCAGTCATATGAATTAAGTAGAGAGTTATAAATTTAGGACCATTAATTTTTTTTCTAAAAATAAAAATACCTCAATATACTAAGATGCTGCACTCTTTCCTTACGAATATGGTCCAATTTTCTAAATGATGTAAAAAATAAGTTTTAATCGAATTATTCGCATGTATTTAAATGCAAATTCAAATAACTTTATATTAACGTAATTGCTCGATTTTAATGACATGTCGTTGAAGTTGGGTATTCGAGTTTAACGACAGGGTCTTATAACATGTAAAAGATTCTATAACGACATGTCGGTAAATAATTTAGCGACATGTCGTTAAAATCGAGCAAATACGTTACTTCAAAGTGTAACAATATTGCTACCCTTTGTAGCAATTTACAGAATTAGTTTATGAATTCCTGTTCAAAAGTTATAGCAATTTGAATAAATTAAAATGATGAATTGAAATTTATTGTACAGAACCACGAGAACTTTATAAAAAATTTAAATGAAAAATAACATTTATAACCAATAACTACTAAATAAACGCGGTTTATTAAAATTCAACTAAAAAATTTTCCGAAAGAAAAAGTTGAAGTTTTGTTCCTTTAATAGATTAATTTTATTCAGAGAAAAAGTGATCGACCTTGTATTCTATTCTTTTAACATCGCGAAGATTTTTTCCATTCGTACTTTGTTCTCAGAACTTTGAACTCAGAACGGAAAAATTCTATTCTAAGTTTTCGTTATAAGTTAGAACTCAGAAAGCCTAATTATTTTAGCATTTCGATTAATATGAAAATTGTTGGAT
This sequence comes from Brachionus calyciflorus, assembly GCA_002922825.1. NCBI lineage: Eukaryota > Metazoa > Rotifera > Eurotatoria > Ploima > Brachionidae > Brachionus > Brachionus calyciflorus. Next base: position 123,412 of record NTPY01000521.1, on the reverse strand, counting down.
TTTACCAGACTTGTTTATGACATACTTAATACTAGTAACTCGTCACTAGTAGCAAGCATGTCATCTAATCGTACTTGTAAAATTTATTTGGCGAGAACGAGTATCTACTCCTAGTTTTAAAATTTATTTGGCGAGCCCTCGTCGTCAAAATATTAAAATTTTTAATAGGATTTTATAAACTAACTCAATTACTCTCGGATAGGTTCTTCCTACTAGTAATTGAGTATAAATAAGCATTTAAATAAATAAATAAATAATAGGACATAAAGAATTTTTTTTCGAAAATTCGATAAAAATTAAATTTTTGTTTAATTTTTTAAAAAATATATATAAAATTTACAAAGAAATTTATTATTCAACTTTAAATTTTTAAAAATTTAAAAAAATTTCAAAAGTAAGAGTATTACTTGTATTCGTAGAATTTTCGTTTGTGCTTGTTTTTTGGTACTCGTAAACAAGACAGGATTTTACATATTTAGAATATTATTATTATTTATTCTAAAGCCACTTTTTTCGACACGCTGTGAAATAAAGCGTGTCGCAGATCATATTATAATTAAAATATAAAAAAATAAAAATACAGTACATTTCTGAAATATGTTGACAGTCTGCTTAAGAGGCTGCTTAAGACCGTCTTAAGAGATTTTAAGCAGTCAAAAATCTATGCTTAAGAGGTTCTTAAGACGATGCTTTTGTTTAAGCAAAAACTGCTTAAGAGTTGCTTAAGACAATTTTTTGCTTAAGACGATTTTCTGTTTAAGACGTTTTTCAAAAATTTTTCTACAAAACAAAAAATAAATTATGTTAATTTCCTTTAAATAATTACCTGAGTAATATTAATGTGATTTTTTAATTAAAATATTTAATTGTTTTTTTTTTAAAACAAATTTATTTTTAAATATTTTATCGTCTAGTAAAAAAACAAAAAAATTTAAAAAAAACAATTAAAGCTTCTTCTAAAATTAAAATTTTTTTACTTCCTTTGAAAATTAATAATTTAATTAATTAATTTTGCTTGAGAAAAAAATAAAAAACAATTTTTCATTGAAAATTGATCTAGAAAAAAGAGAACATTTTCTTTTTGAGGCTCACTTTACTAACCAAACTCTTTATTATTTACCATCAGCACTTCCATAACCAGGGTTTTTTTTTCGATGCAAAAACATATAATTGCATATTGCATATGTGTTGCATATCTCAAATTTTATTGGCTACTTATTATTTTGAGAGACAATGGACCCCCTCCCAGACACCCCCTAACAATTTCCATTATGAGAAAATTTAAAAATTAATAAAAAATTGACGTTTAAACGGCATTTTTCAACTCAAAAAAAGGAAAGTCTTAAAAATATCGATGTCTAATTATATATTTTTTTCTACCTTTTAAGAATATGTTAAAATTATTTGAATCGAAGTTGCATATATTTGCATATTTTGCATATATCGTGCATATTTCTCCCTTTGAAGTTGCATATTCATGTTGCATATCCCGACCCTTGATGTTGCATTAAAAAAAAATCCCTGTCCATAACCACAATGAAATAAACGAGAACAATGACTTAATGATCATTTTCCAATCCTAAAGCTTAGAAAAAAAACAAAGAATAGAGATAACTTTTTTAATGCAATAAGATAAACAACGCTAAAAAAAAACCATTTTTTTGAGATTTAATTTTTTGATATTTTACAAATAAAAAAATACCAGTCTCTATTTTAACAAAGCTTCGTAAATTTCAAAAATTTTGCTCTAAGTTTTTTGAAAAAAAATTTTTTTTTTTTTGAAATTTTTTCTTCTCGATCAAAGCAAAAAATAAAAAACAAAAGACGCCCTCATCTTTATTTGAAAATTAATAAAACCCTCTAAGCTTTAGCTGTCGATAAAAAAGACTTGATTTCAAACAAAAAAAAATTACACAGGAGATACGAATTTTTTCGAATTATGGAATTAAAACTAGTAATAAACTATTTTTGGACATTTTACTGCACCTAAAGCTTTTTCTAAATATTATCAATTTGCTATTTTCTTAATGAAAAAAATTTGAGATAATGAAAAACTTTATTATCAAATAAAGAAACTTTTCTTAACCGAGACTACGAGTTTTAAAAAACCGTGCACGACTTGATTCCTTGAAGTATTTTTATATCTTGATAAGAAAAGAGAAAAACAAAAATTTGATTTTTCCTGAATTGATGCTAAACACATAATCTGAACTTTAATTTTGGAAGAATTAATAGAGCAAAAGTCTCCTAATTAAAATTCATTAAAATACAATAAAATAAATATAGAAGAAATTGTTTTTGTCGCTGATTCTTTTAAATAAGCATTTTAAAATTAAAATTTAAATTTCTTGAAAATAAATTTTAATAATCTTTAGTCCTAGATAAAATAACTAAAAATAGTATGATGTCTAATTATAGCAAGAATTTTTTGTTAAATAAGTGATTAATTCTTTATCAGATATACAAAAAAAATTGAACTTTGTTGTAAACTTGAATTTAATTTTAAAAAATCTAAATAGCCAAAGAACAAAAAAAGAAATTACAATGAATGAAAGTGAAGTAATGATTCTAGGTAATTTATACATTCTTTTTTAAATTCGAATTTGTAAGCAAGATAGAAAGACCATGCTTTGATTTTTTTAAATTTTAAGCTTTTGCTAAACGCTGAAATCGATTTCTCAAATTTTTTAATTTTGACTAAAAAAAAATACTTGAATCAAAAAAGAGAGTTGAGGGTTTTTGAAATACAAACTGCAAAAAAAAAAATAAAAAAAAAATAAATGTTCATAAAACCTTGAGAATAACCACAAAATTTGAAAAATAACTTTTTTTGGGGTTTTGAAAATTAAAATCCATACTTACTCCTACATATTATTTTAGTATTTAAATAAAGAATTTTACTTAGGGAAAAAATAACTTCAACTAAAAAATGAATCAAATAATGAATTTTCTTCGATTAGAGGGCTCTTCAAAAGTTGAAAATTCAATTAAAATGGATGTCACTGTTAAATTTGATGAAGACCAATTTAATAGAATTAAGGAAATGCCTGATTTAATCAAGTCAGATTTTTTGAAGCCAATGTCGGAATTGTTCAAAGTTTGTTCGCTTGCATCAATGGGAGCATTTACAATTGGGTACTATGGTTCTCGAAAAAAATTAAGAGTAGAAAATGTATGTTCATGTCGTCATTGGTTGGAATTGGTTGTGGTTTGATAAAGGACAAATAGATTAAAAATTTAAATTTTTTTTCAGTCAATGTTGCATTTGAACTAGCTACTGGACTGCTAGTTTGTTTGTTAAGCTACACATTTGGCGAAAGACGAAACCAAGAAGAAAAAAAGAATTTGAATTAATCTTTTAAATTTTTACTCAAAAAGCAGAATTTAATTTTTAACGCAATATGATAAACAAGTCTAAAACTTACCATTTTTTTAAAATTTAATTTTTTAATGTTTAAAAAAAAATACAAAACTCAATTTTTTAATATACTCTATCATAGAAAAAAATTAAAGAAATGACGCGAAGATCTCTTTTACAAAATTAATATAGAAGCATTCGTATATTTAGCTGTCGAATGAAAAAGACATCATTTCAATCAAAAAATTCATACAATAAATTTTAAATTTTTTGTTGAATGATAGAATTCAAAAAGAAACCATTTTTAGACGATTTATTTTACTAAAGCGCCTAAATAAAACTTTTTCAACCGGAAGTAAAAAAAATAACAATAACAGGCATTACTTGATTCTTTATAAACAAGTCCTTTTCCTACTTTGTTAGAATGGAATCAGATTTTAAGCATTCAAATAAAATATTAAACTTTAGAGAAGAACAACTAACATTTGAAATAAAATAAACAAGGCAAATCTTAGATTTGTTGAAAGTTTCTTCACTTTCATCGTCTTTCTGACCCACAATTTTTAAAAATCTTGAATTTTTTAATTTAATTTTTTTGAATTAAAAACTGAAAAAAATTGAAAAGGTGTTAATCCTCAGAGACTTAACATTTTTATTTAATCTTTAAAAGATAATTAGACACAAAAATATAGAAGCCCAAAGAATATTTAATTGAATAATTTTTTTTTAATAATTAAAAAACTTGAAATAAATTTTGAAAAAAATTCTAAAAAAAAAATCAAAGAAAAAAAATTGTTCGTTAAAACCAATACTTATATACGAGCAAACTAAATTTTAATATAATAATAAAATTTAAAAAAAAAGAATTTTATTCTTAAATTAATTGTCTAAAACTGAACTTAATTCAGCACGAAAAAATCAACGTTTTAGATACAGTTCGGCTACGATACTATCCCGGTTTTCATTCTTATTTTTTGTTTTATGTTTGACTTTCATTGACATTTTTGTTTTCGTTTTCATTATTTATTAGTGATGAATTAGTTCAAATATGATTTTTGTAGATCTCTTTGAGTTGAATTGATTTAAATGTGGTAAAAGAGTCATTGTTGGATTATAAGTTAGATGATTTCCGAATTAGATTGATTTTTTAAAAAATTAAATTATAATATTTTTCTTTTTACTTAATACCAATCGATTCAGCTCACCAAGTACAGTAGAAATTTGATTATACACAATTTAGTTTTACACAAATTTGATTATATAGAATTTTATAAAATGGTCCTGACCAAAAAACTGTCTTTACTTCTAAATAATAAAGTTCTAGTTTTTTTATCAATTTCAGACATAGAAATGTGTCACTATGTTGATTTGATTATACATAAAATTTGATTTTACACAAGTGAAAAAAATTTTTCATTCTGTATAATCAAAGTTTTACTGTATATATACATTACTGAACAACCACTTAACCTTTTAACAACTTATTTTTTTTCAAAGCGACCCGAAAAGTTGTCAGTTGTTAGTCAATAAAATTTGAATTTTTAAAAGCAGATTCCATAAACATTATTTTTTAAATCTTTAGTTATAGATAAAATAGCTAAAAATAATATGATTTCTAATTATACCCAGAATAATTTTTATTTTAAAATAAGAAATTTATTCTAAATCAGATAAAAATTAATTTCTATACATAGATTATATACAATTTATTTTTAAAATAAAATTAACTAGTCAAATATCAAAAAAAAATTAATATGAATGAAACCAATGAAGTAATTAGGTAATTTTTACATTCTTTTTTTTTTTAATTCTACCTTTAAAGTCAGATTGATTTTTTTTTCGCTTTTGTTGATTGATTTAGATAAAAATTCTTCAGCTGCTTAATACAAGAACGTTTATGAAATTTGCTTAATATTTTTAAACCCTAAAATGAACTAAAATTTTTTATCTAGATCTCAAGAACACTTTATTAAAAATTAACACAGTCGATCTTTATCGTTAAATTTCCTGTTTTTTTTTAATTAATTTTTTAAAAAGAATTTACGAATATCGGTCAAACAGTTTTAATTTACAATACTTTAATCAAGTCAATGTTTTTATAAAACCATGAATTTTAATTTGAATTAAAATTTTAGAATATTTTTTTGGGTTTTGAAAATTTAATCCAGAATTAAGCTTTCGTACTTTAATTCTTATCGGAAAACTTAGATAAGAATTAAAATGAACCAATTAATTAATATTTTAAGCAAAGACGGTCCTCTAAAAATTGATAATTCTATTAAAATCTATCATTCAAATGATAACTTGGTTGTAATCTTTTGAATTGTTTAAAAGGATGTCGAATTTGATAAAGCCTGTTTCGGAATCGTTGAGCCCAGTGTCGGGTGTTCACAAGCAAATTCTAGATATGTTGAAAGTTGGTGCGCTTTCATCAATGGGAGCCTTTACAATTGGATATTATAGTTCTCTTAAAAACGTTAAAGTTAAAAAATGTCTATTTATGTCCTCATTGATTGGAATTGGATGCGGATTAATTACTGAAAATTCATTTAAAAATTTATATTTTTTATTTCAAAAAGTCGCATTTGGATTAGCAACTGCTGCATTGGTTTGTTTGTCAGGTTACAGATTTGGCGATAAACGAAATTCATAAAAAAACATAAAAATTTGGTTTGTTTTTTTTATTTTCTATTTTCCATTTTTTGTTTAAATAAAAAAATCTATGCTTTTTTATCTTAAAAATTTTATCTTTAATAAAATTCCTTTAATAAAAATTAATAAATTGAATAGCTTGAAAAAACTAATTGAAATCTTTATATTGACTTAAATTTTTTTACCGTTACAAATCTTGCAATTTATGGCGATCAAAACAATCTTAAAAATTCAAAAAATCACTAATTAAAAATTCAATTTTTAATTTAGAGGTGCGCAATATTGCGGTCATATCACGCTTTCAAATTTGATTTAAATTAAGAGAAAAAAATATCAAGCAAAAAAAAACTTTACTTAATAACCGCATCTATTAATTTAAAATGGTTTCTAAAATAAATTTGATTAAAATAAATCCAAAAAATATTTATTATTTTAATCAATAATAAATATTATTTTAGAGTTTTTTTTAATTTTTGGAAATCCATTCAACTTGTTCTAAGTTATCTAATTTGGTTTCTATTTGGGCATTTATTTTATTCAGTGGGTTAAAGCATTAGTTCGTGTCTAATAAAAATAATACCTTTTTTTGAATTCTTAATTTATTTTCTTATAATTTGACTGAATTCAATATTGAATTAAAAAAATTTAAAAAATTTTTTTATTTTTCAGAATGTGATAAAAACCTTAAAAATAATTTTTATCTAGTTCAGCAATATGTGCACTGAAATTGTGCGTTAATAAGTTTTTTTTTTTAAATCTTATATTTGCTGAAAAGCTCTGTTTGTGCGTTAAAAAAAAATTTTGTGCTTTTGAATAACAGTCTCTTAAATTCTAAACGATCAAATATAGGTTTTGTGATTAAATATGCTCTCATATTCTTATCCGACTCAAGTACAACAAAAGATTTACAATTATTGCAAAACTTCAAGGACTGTGCTTGAGAATTTTTAATATTTGGCAACTTTTTTTTTCTATTTTAACAAAATAAAAAAATTAATAAAGCCAAACGGATATTGATATTTTTGAAAAAAAAAATTTCACTTTAGGATGCTCAAAGTTAGATAAAAATTACTAAGCGAATATTGAGCTGATTTTCCAATTCTTTACCGTTTTTGAGCAAACAATAATTAAAATTGAGAATTTTCTATTCTTTTTTTTGAAAATTAAAAAATATGTTCTTATGACTTGTATATGCTCTAAACATCGAATCGCGTGTCTTACAGGCTGAAAAGAAGAAATTGATCAATTCTAAACGGCCTGAAGACTTCTCTCAAATTGTTTGATTACAAAAAAATAAAAACGTTTAATCGCCAAAAAAAAAGTATTAATTATAAGTCTCTAATGGTTTTTGGTGCTTCTGTTTTTATTGAAAAAAAACATTTTTCCTTTTAAATCTACTCAAAAACTACTTGACAAATATATAAACAAAAAGCAAAAATTATTTGTATCCATAAAATTCAATGGTTGATAGTCCAGTTGTCATTCTTGGATTCATTTTAACAGTACAATCTAAACTCTCTTCATTTAAACATCAGCACTTCTATAACCACTTTGATATAAACGAGGTTCATGGCTAAATTATCATTTCCAAAACCTAAAGCTTAGAAAAAACCCAAATCATAGAATTAAAATGCAATAAGGTAAACAACGCTAATACAAGCAATTTTTTTTAATATGATTTTTTGATGTCTTCCAAACAAAAAATGCTAGTCTCTATTTTTACAAAACAAACTTCGAAAATTTCAATAAGTGTTAAAGAAAAAAATTTTTTTAAATTTCATTCTCTCGATCAAAGCAAAAAATGAAAAACAAAAGACGCCCTCATCTTCTTTTCAAAATAATAATAAAAAAAAACCCTCTTAGCTTTATCTTTCGAATAAATACATAATAAAATGGAAATTTTTATTTGAATAATGGGATTTAAAAATAGTAGTATATCTATTTTTGGACATTTTAAAGTCAAAAGCTTTTTCTCCATATTTTCTATTTGCCGTCTTCTTAGAGAAAAATTTAAAAAAAAGAGATACTGAAAAAACTTGGTTATCTAACTAATATAGAAACTTTTCTTAACTGAAAATAAAGTGTTATGATACCCTGCATTATTTTTTAAAACTTTTATGATTATAATAAGGTATTAAAAAATTTGATTTTTTTGAAAAATGCTAAATTCTAAAAAACATAATCTGAACTTCATTTTTGAATGACTCAATTGAACCATCGTCTGCTCACGATGATACGCTAATATTTTTTTCCCAACGCTTATTATTTTAAGCATTTTAAAATTTTTTTTAAAAATAGATTTCAAATTTTTTTTTTACGAATCTTTGGTTCTAGATAAAAATAATATGATGTCTAATTATAGCAAGATTTTTTATTTATTTTAAATCAAAAATTAAATCTTAATCTCAAATACAGAATAAAATTCAACTTTTTTGTAAACTTAAAATCAATTTGAAAATAAAAAAAAATTAAGATCAAAAAAAGGTATTAAAATGAATGAAACTGAAGTAATGATCCTAGGTAATGTTTATACTTTTTTTTTAATAGAGATTGTTAAAAAAGCCAGCTAAAAAAACCATGATTTAATTTCATAAAGCTGAAATCTATTTTTCAGAGGATTTTTTTTTGAAAAAAAAAACTTGCATCTAAAAAGAGACTTTAGGGTTTTTGAAAAAGAAGCTGCTACAAAAAAAAATTAAATTTTCATAAAACCTTGAGAACAACCACAAAAAATTTATTAGACATTTTTTTGGGGGTTTTGAAAATTTAATCCACCCTTACTCCTACACATTATTTTAGTATATAAACAAAGATACACACTTGAACAAAAATAACTTAATAAAAAAAAATTTAAAAATGAACCAATTAATTAATTTTTTACGCTTAGAGGGCTCTCCAAAAATTGAAAACTCAATTAAAATGGAGCATTTCATTAAATTTGATGAGGATCAGTTTAATAGCATGGGGCAAATTCAAAATTCAATTAAATCTGGTTTGTTCAAGTCGGCTTCGGAATGGTTGAAGCAAATGTCTGATTTGTTGAAAGTTTGTACACTTTCTTCAATGAGTGGGTATTCAATTGGGTACTATGGTTCTCATAAAAACATCAAACTCGAAAAATGTTTGTTTATATCCTCAATAATTGGTATAATGTGCGGGTTCATCACAGATAATCGATTTAAAAATTTAGATTTTCTTTTTCAAAAAGTTGCGTTTGGCCTTTGCACTGGTGTATTGGCTTGTTTGTCAAGCTACAGATCTGGAAAAAAACGAAATCCATAGATAAAAAAATTTTAAATTGTTGTTTTTTTTTATTTTGTCTTTTCTATTTTTATTTACAAATAAAAAGATAAAATTAATGTTTTTTTTTTATTTTTTCCTAAAAATTAATCTCCTAATTAACTCGAAATAGCAAATCACGTTACATGAAGACCGAAAATCTTTGTTGACTTTGGAAACGAATTTTTAAAAATCATCTATTTTTATTTAAAATATTGGTTAAAATTAAAAAAAAAATTTTAAAAGAATTATTTTTTTTTCAAATCTTAACAAAATTGGAAAGGTTCTAATCCTGTGATGAAAACACAAAGTCAGCTAAACGGAAGAGAATAGATGAGGTATCACCTGTAAATAATCCTATCTCAAGTGACTGTGACTCTTTACGTCAATCTGACACGAATGTTCTAGCTAATAATTCTGATAAACAAGGTGTAAATCCTAGTAACTCTCAAGTAAAAATGAAGTAAATAGTCAGGCTGGTGGATATATTCCGAGCTACTCACAGGCCGTTCAAAATGGAAATAAAGAGAAAAAAACACAAAAAACAAAAAAGAATAATCGATTATTTTTGGCACATTTGTATTGGAAAATTTTCATACCAAACGATTTTCTAACTAATTGAGAATTCATAAAAATTCGATCAAGATCAATTTTTACTTAAAAAATTTTTCTAATAGTCGGAATAAATAATTCCTTATTCAAGATTTGAATTTAAATATGAAGTGAACTTGAAAAATTATTTTTTTTCAGTTTTTGAAATTTTAAATAAAATATTGGTGACCCGGGCTTTCCGGCGAGCACCAAAAACACATTTTTTTCTTCAATCTTATGATCCAAAATTCTATACAACTCTAAATTTGTCTCTGAATTTAGAACGTAAAAAATACATTATATTATTTAGAATAATTTAAAACCGCCAAATTCTAGTTTTCTAAATTACAAGTTAATTTAGAATTGAATTTTTTCTATTCTAAATTAGCAAGTTTAGAATATTTAGAATTTAGAAAAAAACTAACGTAGGTCAATAATTTCTATATTACAGTAAATTATTTAACCCTTACATGCATAAATATAAGAAATTACATTAAAAGTTGAAATAAGTAAAAAATGACCTGTAACGTGAAGTTTTTTAAAACTAAAACTTATAAAACTTATTATGTTTTATGAAAAATAAAACATAATTATTTTTGATAAAACATTTTTAAACATAAAATTGTAGATACATGTTGAATTTAAATATCAAGTTTAATGACTTTTTTTTATTCGTTAAAATTTTTAAAACATATTAATCTTTACTGTAATGAATATTTTATAGGCTTTGAATCCACTGATTTTATAAACAAATTTTATCGATTCTAATTTCTTTCTGAGATTATTTTACTTAATTGAAGCAAATTATAAGAAATAAAGCGAAAAATCAATTTGTGAATTATAAGTAGAATTTAAAAGTTTTAATCAACTTTTATTCTTATCATTTTTTATTTTTCGCGCAAAAAAATTTTTCTAATTTTGAGGACACCAAGACTTTATATAAGTTTTTCAACATAGATATTCGAATTTTTAATAGGATGAAGACTGAAAATCGGATCGTCAATTACAACGGTTTATGGTTGACAACTAAGATAAATTGAGAGAGGATCGAACCTGGGACTTTTTATCCTAAAAAATTTTATAATTTTCAGCTTATCTAACAACTGAGCTACGAAGTAAAAATTTTATTAAAATTATAATGTTATTGAAATTTTTTCAAATTTCAACTGTGCTAAATTTTTTTTTTCAAAACATTAAAAAATTAGAAACAAATAAAAAAATACTAATAAACATGAACCGTAAAACTAGTAGATAAATGAAATTAAACTCTAATCAATTGAAAGATTCACTTGATTAATCATTTGAAGGTTTCAAGTGATTAATCAAGATTATGAAATTAAGTGGAGACGACCAGTTCAACATTCATAAAAAAAATTAGTAAAAAAATTTTTTTTGTTCTGACTTATTAAACATACGGATCTATCCTAATATCTGTCCTAATATTAATTCTGGTGTTTATATTTTAAACAAAGATTCTGTTATACTTTATTACTCAAAAATTTGGTTCCCATATAAGTTTTTCTCACCAATAACTGATGGTCAAACAAAGCCATTTCTACACTGGTCAAAAATTTATATTTTATTGTTAGTCAACTTAAATCGTCCTGTAATTTATAAGTTTAAATTGACTAGTTATTGATACAGAACGGACCTAATTTAACCTTTTTTTTGTCTGTTGTACTAAGGTCAAAATGTGTATCTTATTCAGATTTAGTGCGTTGAAATTTTTTTGTATGTTTTGATTTTCAGTAAATGGACTGAAAAGTTTCACTATGTATGTTGAAAATATTTTTTTTATGGTGAAACAACATAATAATCAAACTTTTGTAATAAGAAAATTTAAGGTTATTTAGGTATAGTTTAAAAGAATAAAAATTCTAATAGTGTTGGGTTACGAAATTACCGAAGTCCTTATTTTTATCATTATTTATACTACGAAATTTTTTTTTGAATATTCAATTTAATAAATTTTTTTCGTACAATCATTACACTTTAGAAAGCCTTAAAAAATCTTTTTTTTGGGTTTCTATTTTAAATGATTAGTTGCGAAAAAATTTTTTTATTTCGAATGTTAAAAAAAAAAATTACAAATATTAATATCTTTTTTCGAATTTAAAAATGGTATTCGACAGAATTTATTTTTAAAAAAAAAGTAACATAAATTGAATAATAATCGAATTAGAAATTGGTAACTTACATAAACTACTGAACCGTTTTTGTAAGTCCGTGTTTTTAAACAATATAAATAAGACAACAATAAAAAAATATACTAGTGAATACAGAATTTTTTATTTTATGTGAAAGCAAATTTTTTTTTGGAAAATTTTTTTTTTAAAGAAAAACACAGATTAAAAAAAAATTTCCCAAAATTCTTTAAAAAAAATCTAACGTTAGACTTTTTGAAAAAAAGAAATTTTTTGAAAATTGGATTTAAGTTTAATTTTAAAGAACATTTTTTCAAAGAGTTCTTGTGGTTTAGTTGGTGAGTCACTCGTCTACGAGATGCAAGAATCCGGGATCGATACCCGTTAGATGTCATATATTTTTTAAAAATTTTCAAAAAAAAATTTAAATCATACGCATAGACAACATCCAAATAACCAAACTCTTTTGATTATTACACATAAAAGTTTTGTTTTAAAGTAAAAAAGTACAAAACTAACTCAAAAATTTAAAAAAAAGTTATGACATCAAGACTCGAACCTGGTACTTAAAAACATCTATCGCAAAGAAAGCTTTTGCGTTAAGAAAAAAAAACAATAAACTGGTTCAATAGTTTATGTAAGTTACCAATTATATTGAGGTTATAAAAGTGAAATTTAAAACAAATTAATAACTAAAAAAAGTTTTTTGATACAACGATTTCTTTTAAAGGATTTAAGTTTTCTAGATTATATGATCAGTTTAAATAGGCCCAGCTAAAAAGAGACCCAGACGGTAAAGACGTACCGCAAATTCTAAAAAGCGACTGCTCCTTTGGTAAATTTTTGTAAACTTTTGTAAACTTTTTCGATGTTCTTTAAAAAAAATAAAGGACCTATTTTTTCAAAATTTAATGATAGTAGCGTAGAAAAAAGCAATTCGTATGCTAATATTCTAACTTGCAATGTTTTTCTTAATTCGGATTTGAAAAAGCATTTCGAGAAAAAAATAGCTAATCAAGCTTTTCTCTATGGAAAAGTATTTAAAAAATATCGAAAATTCCGAATTATTTCCAAATTTAAAAAATTTCGAAAATTCCGAATTATTTCCGAATTTAAAAAATTTTTTCGAGACCCAAGCCTAAATTTTATCAACAGTACAAAGCTGAAATTAGTTAACGAAAACCCGAACAAAAACACAACACAGTTCGAACAGAAACAAACACTGTTCGAACATTGTTCGAACACATGTTGCAAAATGTTCGAACACGCCGTTAACTTATTTTAGCTTTGTACTGTATAATAGTATCCCTATAATATACATTAGTAAATTATAACGCTTGATTAAATTAAGTATTTTTCCAAAAATTTTTTACGTGAAAATATCTTAATTTCAGGTAAAAACTATAGTTCTAAATCCAATTTGATAATTTGAACGACACTAAAAAATTACAACTGCACATGTCTGTATTTTGGATCGGCTTTTTAGAAATCAAGTTTTTTGTACATAAACCTAGACAATTTTTAGTTAAAATTTATTGAAAAAAATCATCGTGAAAATTTTTAATCAGATTTTAAAAAGATGATTAGCCATCCTAATTTTAGGCCGGAAAATTCTCTATATTGAAAATTTTCTTATGTAAGGTAACAATTTCAAAGAAGCGCACTAATTCCAACATGGCAATTAGAGTCTCGTAGTGAACCGACTAAGGACAAAAAAGTTTAAACAAATCAACCGTGAGCAAAAGTGATTTGTTTACTTAATAAATTAAAATTTTCAAATTGTATATAGTGATTTATTTATAGTTTTATATTTTTAATTTAATAAATTTTGTTTGAACTAATTTTAATTTTTGATTTAAAAATAAATTTGATTTTCTTTTGTGTTGTTCAAGTGTAAAAACAAAAAATTTTTACTTTTTTGAATTTTCAAAAAAACTGATCGGTAGTTTTGCTGAAAACCACCGAACAAAATATCTCCGGTCACTTAATATTACTTAGAGAATCGGCTAAATTTATTTTTAGAAAAATAAAAAGTTCGATAAATCTAAAACTTACATGGTTTATTCGCAAAAAACAATAGAAAGTTATTATTTCGAATTAGAAACCGAAATAGGATGATAAAATTTTTTTTTTGTCTTAAAATTCAAACTTAATTTAAAACACAATAAATTTTTTAAAATAAGGAAAATACAGGGGTGATTGCTTCATAGTAACCCGGGGCTAGAGACATAGTATGAAATACACAGTCACACGTTGTCCTATAGATTTCCTTATGAGTTAGTTGGATTAGGTGTGACTAAATTGGGATAACCTGTCCTATATTTGAGGACAAAGTGTGACAACTTGTGATTTCGAAAAGTCCGTGACTAAGTGTGACAAATTAAGGATATTATAAGGACAAAGCGTGACAAAAAAATAAAAAAAAACGTGACTTTTCGTGACACTTTGTGACTTAACGTGACTTTAAAAAAAATATATTTGAATATTGAAATTTACATAAAATTACTAAAATAAGCTCGAAAACGACTCAAAAAATGTTTTTAAACATTTTTAGACTAAAGAAATTATAAATGCCTTTGATTTCATTGTATTCTCAATCTTTGAAGTTTTTTGCGCCAAGTAATCTTTAAACGATCGAATGCTTTATCAAAGTTCTGGAGTATGAGGTCTCATTTCGTACTTATTTTACTTTACTTATACATGTAAAGAAAAAAATTTAGAAATTAGCTCAACACTTTTTTTTAAAGTTTTTTTAGCTCTTGTGTGAAATGAAATTAAATAAAAGACATTTAGTAAAACTTCAAATTCAAAAATTTTTGAAAAATTGACTTCCCCACAGCCAAATTTGTAACCTTCTAAATGACGTAAAACCGAATTTCGCTCTAGTAACAAAAGAAGTTTTAAAAAAAAATTTTTTTTTTAACTTTCATTTAATTTTTTTTTAATACTTCTTTTGTTACTTAAGCGAAATTTGGGGTTACGTCATTTAGTAGGTTACAAATTTGGCTGCGAAATAACTCTAGAGATTTACACCATGAGATTCCCTTTGTTTGAATGTCAACATTTCAGCATCACGCATAAGATTTTATCGTCATCGAGTTTGAATGAATTTTTAAGTACAAAGCTCTGATTCACTGTTGAATAGGCTCATAAAGAGTTCAATGAATTCTGTATGAGCCAGCACACTCCTTATTAAATAAATGGATTCATAAGACAATTACGAGAGGTTTGACTACGAAAATTTTGTCGACAAAAATTAAAATTATATCTGAGTATCTTTTTTTAAAAGAATATTCAGATCGTGATCTCTAGACCGACCGGAGTTGGTATAAAATTTTGTTGAAGAAAAAAATAGTGGTCAGTTTTTTCAAAAAAAACAGAGATCTGCGTTTTTGTAATAGCCTTTTAATTTCAAATATCTTTTTTTTTTATTTGGGTGATACTTTTTTGTGACATGAGTGGGGACTCGAACCTGGACCCTTGAATCAACTTGGTTCGCTAATTAATTCAAAATTCCAGACCCCCCATCCAACGACAAGAACCATTGGGCCATCACCGGCCTTTCGAATATCTTTTTTTGAGAAAGGAAAAAATTTCGAATCCGAGTCATAGACTTTACTTAGACGTTTATACGTTTATGTGAATTAAAAACTTGAATTTTTTGAACATAATTGCCTTCTTTCATTTGAAGAATCAAAACAATTTTATACTTCAATTATGA
>NTPY01000521.1:87230-106996 GCA_002922825.1 Brachionus calyciflorus | reverse complement strand
CAAATAAAACAAAAATATTTTTACAAATTTGAGACGGTATTAAGTTCATGTGCCAAACATATATTTAAAGTTATTGTGCTTTTTTATTAGCAAATGGAATATGTTTTCTTAGCTCTAATGAAATGATAACTGAAATCAATAATATTACAGTAAACTTATTTAAATTCGATTATTGGTGTTAGATTAATGCGATAGAATCGATGTAAAATTATGATAATGCATCATGATAAATTGATGTAAAATTATGATGCGGAATCAAGATTAATTGATGTAAAATTATGATTCTGCATCATTATTAATTGATGTAGAATCTTAATGAAACATCAATGCGTTAGAGCCAGTGACACCAATGAGACACTATTTACAACATCAAAAATAAATTACATCACATCAAATTTTGACTGACTGGGTAATTAAAGCAAGAATTTTTGTTAAATAAGTGATTAATTTTTAATCAGATATACAAAAAAAATTTAACCTTGTTGTAAACTTGAATTTAATTTAAAAAAAATCAAAATAGCCAAAGACAAAAAAAGAAATTACAATGAATGAAAGTGAAGTAATGATTCTAGGTAATTTATACATTCTTTTTTAAATTCGAATTTGTAAGCAAGATAGAAAGACCATGCTTTGATTTTTTTAAATTTTAAGCTTTTGTTAAACGCTGAAATCGATTTCTCAAATTTTTTAATTTTGACTAAAAAAAAATACTTGAATCAAAAAAGAGAAATGAGGGTTTTTGAAATACAAACTGCTACATAAAAAAATAAATGTTCATAAAACCTTTATAATAACCACAAAATTTGAAAAATAACTTTTTTTGGGGTTTTGCAAATTTAAATCCATACTTACTCCCACATATTATTTTAGTATTTAAATAAAGAATCTTACTCAGGGGAAAAAAACTTAAAAAAATGAATCAAATAATGAATTTTCTTCGATTAGAGGGCTCCCCAAAAATTGAAAATTCAATTAAAATGGATGTCACTGTTAAATTCGATGAAGACCAATTTGATAGAATAAAGGAAGTGCCTGATTTAATCAAGTCAGATTTTTTGAAGCCAGTGTCTGAATGGTTCAAAGTTTGTTCGCTTGCATCAATGGGAGCATTTACAATTGGGTACTATGGTTCTCGAAAAAAATTAAGACTGGAAAAATGTATGTTAATGTCGTCATTGGTTGGAATTGGGTGTGGTTTGATCAATCAAAAATCGATTAGAAATTTTTTTTCAGTCAATGTTGCATTTGGACTAGCTACTGGACTGCTGGTTTGTTTGTTGAGCTATGAGTTTGGCGAAAAAAGAAATCCAAAAGAAGAATAGAATTTGATTTTTTTTTATTTTATCTTTTAAATTTTTTACTTAGAAAATAAAAAGATAAAATCTACGCTTTTTTTTTAAATTTTAGAATTTTTTGTTTTTAAATCCAACCAAAAATGAGGGCTATTACTAAAACGCAGATCTCTGTTTTTTTTGAAAAAACTGACCACTATTTTTTTCTTCAACAAAATTTTATACCAACTCCGGTCGGTCAAAAGTTTGTAGAGAATTTTGAGAGCTTTCAGAAAAAATTATTTTCAACTTTTCCCGACGAGTTTTTAAAAAGTTATTCACCATAAACGACAAAATTCGAATTTTCGAAAAAACTGATCGGCAGTGGCGTAGCCAGGAATTTTATAATGGTGTGGCGAAAATTGAACGTTTGTTAAGGGTAGGGTCATTGAACATAGGGTCATTTACTTTTTTTATGATACAAAATTGATTAAGAATAAAGTCTGAGTCAAAATATTTTTACTCACTTTGACTTTTTAAAACATCCAAATATTAATTAAAAAAACTTTCCGCTTTTTAAATTACTATATAGAAATTTTATTCAAAACATCAACTCTTTTTTTGATGGAAAGAGAAAATTCAAGGATCCATCAAAATTTAGGATGTTCAAGCTAAGAGTGGGTCGATTGACAATTTTTTTTATGAAAGAAAATTATGATACATTCAAAGAGCTATCTAACATTTAATTTAACCTACCTGCATTTAACCTTCTTAATTAATTTTTCCATTGAATTTAAGATGTAATTTTAATATTTCATTAAACTTTCAAATTTGATACAATTGAATTAACATTTTTTGTATTTAAAAAAAATTAAAATAAAAAAAATTCAAAAAAGGGATTTAAATTTTTTATATATTTGAACTCTTTATTACTTAATTAGAATATTTATAAATAGAGTTCAAAATAAAATTTAAAAAAGTATACTAAATAAGCAAATGATAAATAAAAATTTTTTATTACCGTAAACCCTTGCAGTATCGTGCGTGCACTTAAACCCAAATTCTGGGTTTGTACCCAATTTTTTGATTGGTCAATTCTTTTTTCAACCAATCAAAAAATTGGGTACAAACCGAGAATTTGGGTTTAAGTGCACGCACGATACTGTAAGGGTTTACGGTATTCAAAATTTGAACTGTGGCGGCGCCACAGTATTTTTGAAAATGGTGTGGCGGCCGCCACACTTCGCCTCAATGGCGCTACGCCACTGCTGATCGGTAGTTTTACTGAAAACCACCGAACAAAATAACTCCGGTCACTTAATATTACTTAGAGAATCGGCTAAATTCATTTTTAGAAAAATAAAAAGTTCGATAAATCTAAAAATTATATGGTTTATCCGCAAAAAACAATAGAAATTTATTATTTCGAATTAGAAACCGAAATAAGATGATAAGAATTTTTAATGTGTTTAAATTCAAAACTTAATTTGAAAAATAATAAATTTTTTAAATTTTTTTAAGAATTTATGTTTTTTATAAGGAAAAATAACAATATTTCCTGAAAAATACACTAAAACTAAATTCGTCAAATTTTAATGTTTTTATTATAAATTTTAAAAAGTCTAAAATAAAGAATAAAAACTTTATAAAGCTATTAGGAGAAAAATTTTTGAAGCTAAATATAAATTTTATACTCCTGAATCTTAAAAAAAATTCCGATTCAGCATAAAATACTTTTTTATATGGTTTTTCATGCTATGTTGATTTAATTAGTTTTTTGCGGATAAACCATATAATTTTTAGATTTATCGAACTTTTTATTTTTCTAAAAATGAATTTAGCCGATTCTCTAAGTAATATTAAGTGACCGGAGTTATTTTGTTCGGTGGTTTTCAGTAAAACTACCGATCAGTTTTTTCGAAAATTCGAATTTTGTCGTTTATGGTGAATAACTTTTTAAAAACTCGTCGGGAAAAGTTGAAAATAATTTTTTCTGAAAGCTCTCAAAATTCTCTACAAACTTTTGACCGACCGGAGTTGGTATAAAATTTTGTTGAAGAAAAAAATAGTGGTCAGTTTTTTCAAAAAAAACAGAGATCTGCGTTTTAGTAATAGCCAAAATGAGAGGGTTCTAATCCTGGAGGACTGAACATTTTTTTTAAACTTTAAAAAAGATTATTAGCAACGTTAAATTTAGCCCAAATAATATGAAAATAAATTTAATTTTTTTAATTTTTTATTATCATTGATATGGATATACCTTTTAATTGATATAATAATTATCAATTGAGCGGGGATCGAACCTGGGACTTTTTTTGCTAAAAAATTTTAATTCACTTTATATAACCACTGAGCTACGAAGTATTAATTTATTTAGTAAAAAAATTTCTAATAAAAATATAATGTTCACTGAAAATTTTTCAGATTAAATCTTTGCAACAACTTAACAAAAAATAAAATAAATTTTGTTTGTTTAGTTTCCAAATTATTAAAAATCTTAAATAAAAAAAATAATAAAAAAAAAACCGTTCAACTGCAGATAATGAAATAAATAATTAGCTAAACAAATTATAAAATGACATTTAACACTCGACTAATCAATTGAAGTATTCAATTGAGGCCATCAATGGTTCAATTATGAAATTAAGTATTCAAAAAACAAGTATAGATATTGATTCAAGTCTTAAAACAGAAATACAATCAGTCAAGAATTTGTTATTGAGTCGTCAACAATTTCCAAGTATACCATCAGTAGCGCCAATAATTCCAACATGGCAATTAGAGTCTAAGAGTTCACCCACTAAGGACAAAGAAAGTTTAAACGAATCGACTGAGAGCAAAAGTGATTTGGGTAGCGATTAGTTTTCTATATTTTTATGTTTTGTTAAATTTAATAAATTTTGAAAAATTAGTTGAATAATTTAATCCCATTTTAAAAAGAGACCCATGCAGTTAAACCCAAATTTATAATGGACTTAGTTGTGTCTTTTCTGATGCAGTTACTGGTACTTTTTCATGCATAATTTTTGGAAAATTCCCAGTCTCCTAAAAAATTATGAAAACTCGACGGAATGTGAACTTTGGCATAAGTTTGACATTTTTTCGATTCAAGACGGCCAAAAAAAAATTTTAACTATCTTTTTTTTTTTAGGTTAATTATTACACAAAGCCCGACATTGTGTGAAATTTTTGAAAAAAAAATTAAATTTTCTCGTAATTTATATCAAAAAAACGGAAAAAAAATTATTTTTTTTTAAAGAGTTATTTTCGATCCAAATTTTTATTTTTTAATTTTTTTTTCGGTCGGTATTATCACTTTGATACTAATTAACGATAAAAAAAATAAAACTTTGTGAAATAATTTTTTAAAAGGCCATCCATTAAAAATCATTGAAATTGCATTGTAATTAGGTAATTAAAAGGTAATATTTTCATGCAATTTCAATGATTTTTAATGGATGGCCTTTTAAAAAATTATTTCACAAAGTTTTATTTTTTTTATCGTTAATTAGTATCAAAGTGATAATACCGACCGAAAAAAAAATTAAAAAATAAAAATTTGGATCGAAAATAACTCTTTAAAAAAAAATAATTTTTTTTCCGTTTTTTTGATATAAATTACGAGAAAATTTAATTTTTTTTTCAAAAATTTCACACAATGTCGGGCTTTGTGTAATAATTAACCTAAAAAAAAAAGATAGTTAAAATTTTTTTTTGGCCGTCTTGAATCGAAAAAATGTCAAACTTATGCCAAAGTTCACATTCCGTCGAGTTTTCATAATTTTTTAGGAGACTGGGTTTAATTAAGCTCTTCAAGAACTTTTTCAAAAATTTTAAGATATAATTTTTTTTGGTGTTTCTTGATAATGTGTACCATAAATTTATTAATTTATAAAGAATATTCTAACACTGTTTTTTTGATATTCCTGCTATTTATTTTTATTTGAATCATTCGCCATTTGTTTGCACTTAACCAACCATAAAATAGACCGAACTAAGAACAAAGAACAAAACAGTCATCAACGTTACGAGAACTTATTCAAAAATCGAATTTAATTTTTATTGAAAAAGTGGAAATTTACAAATATCAAATAGAAATTATTTATTCAAATTTATTATTTTTGGACATACAGTTCAGTGGCTACGGCGATGCGTTTTTAAGCAAAAGACAGTGAGTTCAAATCCTAAACGAGTCAAAAACATTCAAATGAGTTTCTAAATTATCAATTTGCGCAATTATGAAATGCTTGTCTAACCCAACTTGTGAACGTCAAATCACTATTTTAATCATAATTTTAAATTTTAATTTTTTTTTAAGAGATCATTTAAACACAGATTTAAGTATTTTACCCACTAATCGCGCCTCTAAATTACAGTGGTTGTAATAAAAGTGTAACTTCAACCGGAACCTTACCCGAGAAAAAAAAAACGCGTTTTTTTTTGCGTTAAAACGCGTGATATTTAAAAACGTTAAAAAACGTAACGTTTCTTAGCATTATTTGATCAAAAAAAAAATTTTTAGATAAGCGATCAAAAACGGAAAATAACGTTAGTTATAAACGCGTTTTTTCAAATCTTAATTTTTTTTTTGAGAAAAATTATAAAAAGTATAAAGCGAGTTAACATAAAGGTCAAGAAGTCAAACATATGAAGTTTATTTTTTTAAACGACTTATTTAATATTTCAGAAATTGAATAAAAAAATATACATAAATAGAATTATCAGGGTCTCTCAAAATAAGCAAGTTAAAAAAAAAATTATGCGAGTTAAATAAGCGAGATCAAGATGCATAAATATGCAACTTTAATTTTTAAAAATTTTTACAGATTTTAATAGGATTTCAAAAATTATTTCAGAGATAATTAATTTTGTTTCAAAGTTACCGCTTTTAATGAAAAAAATACAAAAAATTTAATTTTTAGATTTAACAGAAAAATTTTCTCACATGCAGTCTATTAAGAGGGGGTGTTTGAGAGTAGACCATCAACTCTTATATATTAAACTGGCCAATAAAATTTAAATATCTATCTAACATGCGAATCTGAGAATTATTAATTTTTTTTATTCTCCAATTAATTTCGCGATAAAAAAGAAATGACCTTAATTTTTTATAATCAAATATTTCTAGTATTTAAAGTTAAGCATATTTTTAAATATTATTTATTTTAATTAAAATTGACTTATAAAAAAGAATATTTTTTAAAATCTCGGATAAAGGAGGCTAAGTAATTTTTTCTATAAATTTTACATTTAATTAATAATATTTAACTTTTGTTTTTAATTTTAAGTTAAATAGTTGACCTCTTGTCCCATGCAAAATATTGCTTCCTCTTTTTCAGTCTAATTTTTCACACACTATCTAAATTTTTTCTAAACAAAGCCTGATAAAAAATAAACTATTGAATTCATTTTTTTTCATTCTGTGAGCTAAATAAATTGATAAAATATAAGATAAAATTTGAGAGACAATTTCTGTATTAAAATTAGAATCTTCTAAATTATTAATATGCTTTGAAATTGATTTCTTGATTAAATCTTTAAAAAATGGCTTCCTAAACATAAATATTTGATTACTCACTTGATTTGTTCTTTTTGTTTTGATATTGCTTTAATATTAATTGAAAATAAAACTTAATTTTAAATATTATGTAATATTTACCTTTCTTTTGATTATAATTATTCGCATTGTTAAATTTCATTTATGCATACAAACGCGATTTTCGTATCACGTCAAAATCGCGTTTGAAACGTCAAAAGGACGTTACGTTTTTGTAATGTGAAAAAATGTCAAAAAACGCGTATATAGACGCGTTTATTTTTTCTCGGGTAGTGTAACTGTAACCGTAACCGTAACGTTAACCGTAATCGTCATTCAGATATTTGATTATCTACTTTGATAATAAAATTTTTCAAAAATTTAAATGCATATAGATTTATTCATTTTTTTCAGCTTTTACACTGTTATAAGTTAAGCAAAATTTTAACCTATTTGTTTAAGACCACTCTCGACTCTACACTATACGGTAAAGGAATTTATCTAAAACCGCTTTCGATGGTCAATCGAAATTAGGGCCGCCGTTTTTACATAATGCATTTTTCATATTTAAAGTAAAGTCTTTAACTATTTATGAATATCTGAATGTCTTTATCTCAAACTAAATTTTAATAGTTTTAATTAGGGTTGTTAAAATTGTCATTTTGAAATTAATTTTTGAAGTTAGAAACTCGCTGAAAAAGCTCAAACAGCGATACACTGTAAATTTTTAATGCGTAAATTACAGAGCATAAATGCGAAATTTAGGATTTCCTCCATTTATGCGTAAAAGAAATCCAGAAATTTATTATACATATATGCGTAAATTTATTGAGCATTTATGCGTTGAAAAAAAACGCATAAATGAGTAACTTTTATCACATATATGAGTATTTATTTACGCATTTATGTAGAAGTATTTTTGTTTTAAATTTATAGATTAATAATAAAAAAAGTTATTTTTTTAATTAATTAAAATTACTTTAATAGAAAAATCATTGAAAAAATATAAAAAGATAAAATTCGGACATTTTAAAATGAAAAGATAAAAAAAAAAATATATTTTTGGGATTTTGATAGAAAAAATTTGATTTATTTTTTATCGAGTAAAAACGGTTAAATCCATTTAAAGCCTTTAATTGGCTTTCTTCCAACTCGAGAACGATTTTTTTTTTCGATTTTCGAACTTAATTTAAATCTACTAATTTAAATACTTAATTTAAATACTTACTTAATTTAAATCTAGATAATAACATTTTTGTTTCGCTAATTGATTGAATGAAAAATTGAATAAGGATTTAAAAATAATAAATCCCTTTTAAATTAATAAAAAAATATTTAAAATTGAGAAATGATCTGTTAATGGATTTTCAGCTACCTTTCTAAAATGCTTGCACTTAAAATGGCGCATGTAATTTTCGATTTGTTAGTCGTTTTCTGAAAAAGTAAACAAAGGTTAATTAATAAAAACTTAAATTTTTTTTTTAAAATTTACTTGTTCCATTTTTTAACATTAAAAAAAAAGATGTCGAAAAAGTTTTTTTTCAATTTTAGAAAACTTTCTTTTATACTCAAAAATGAAACACATATATGCTCAAGAATTTTTTTTAAAAAAATGCGCACTGACTTACACTTTTATACGTAACTTATTTTTAAAGATTAAATTTACATTTATGCGTAAATTTATTGAGCATTTTTGCGTTGACAAAAAACGCATTAATGAGTAATTTTCAATCTTCCACTTTTATGCGTATCTTATTTTTATTAATTTAAAACTTTTTGAGCTTAAATGCTCGACTTTTGAATAAATTAAGTTTTTTTGAACCTAAATGCGTATCCCAAAATAATATCCGCCTAAATGCATAAACTTTTTCTTATAAATGCGTAAAAAAATGCGTAATCCTAAAAAATACGCATAAATGCAGTGAAAAGTTTGAATTTACGCATTAAAAATTTACAGTGTAGTTTTGCCTTAAAACTTAAAAAAAATTGATCATAGAGACAATTATCTAAATCGCAAAATTATTTTAATTATCAAAAATTTTAGATAAAGTCATTTTTTCGTAAAATTTCTAACTTTTAGAATTAGTTTCGAAATGGCCTTTTTAACAACCCTACTTTTAATGCTTGAAAAGAACTATCATATATATAATAATTCAGGTAGGAAAATAATGAATATTGGAAAAATTCAATAAAAAAGAAAAATGTTTTTACATAATGCATATTTTATATTTAAAGTAAACTATTTATGAATATTGTTTTAAAAAAAATGTCTTTATCTCAAAATTTTAATACTTTATCAGTATTGCTATTAGATAATAACCCATTAAAATTGTGCTTACGATCAGATAAAGTACTGTCCCGATTTCGATCGTACCGAACCATATTTCTATCTATTCGAACCCTAATTTGAAAATATTTTTGGGATTTTTTTTAAGGTCAAGTTTAGAAATTATTGTTCAGGAACAAGGATTATTTTTGAGTTCATAAAAGAATATACAAAGGAGATTTGGGAAAAAAAACAAACAGCATGGCTTTCTTCCGGGCAATGCAATTCACACTTGGTAAAGAAAATATAAGTCCGCCAAATCTTCAATTAGATGGAAACGAAATCGAAATAGTTACATCATATAAGTATCTTGGAATTGAAATAAAATGGAATAGCAATATCACAAAAATTTGAATCTAATCCAACTCTTAAAGAAGTAAAACCAAGAGTAGAATGTTGGAAAGAGAAACGAAGTGAAAATTGGAATAAAAACACACCAAAGAAGATGTCGAGGCACCAAAAAATAATCAAATTCTCTTTTTGATTTAAATTTTTTTTTTCACTTATTTCTTTTATTTCATCATTAATAATATAAAATAATTTCCTGATACAAGGACTGGTATTGCTCGTATGTATCAACTAAGTGCTACTTTATATTTATAAATAAACTATAAACTATAAATTCTCAGTCATATGAATTAAGTAGAGAGTTATAAATTTAGGACCATTAATTTTTTTTCTAAAAATAAAAATACCTCAATATACTAAGATGCTGCACTCTTTCCTTACGAATATGGTCCAATTTTCTAAATGATGTAAAAAATAAGTTTTAATCGAATTATTCGCATGTATTTAAATGCAAATTCAAATAACTTTATATTAACGTAATTGCTCGATTTTAATGACATGTCGTTGAAGTTGGGTATTCGAGTTTAACGACAGGGTCTTATAACATGTAAAAGATTCTATAACGACATGTCGGTAAATAATTTAGCGACATGTCGTTAAAATCGAGCAAATACGTTACTTCAAAGTGTAACAATATTGCTACCCTTTGTAGCAATTTACAGAATTAGTTTATGAATTCCTGTTCAAAAGTTATAGCAATTTGAATAAATTAAAATGATGAATTGAAATTTATTGTACAGAACCACGAGAACTTTATAAAAAATTTAAATGAAAAATAACATTTATAACCAATAACTACTAAATAAACGCGGTTTATTAAAATTCAACTAAAAAATTTTCCGAAAGAAAAAGTTGAAGTTTTGTTCCTTTAATAGATTAATTTTATTCAGAGAAAAAGTGATCGACCTTGTATTCTATTCTTTTAACATCGCGAAGATTTTTTCCATTCGTACTTTGTTCTCAGAACTTTGAACTCAGAACGGAAAAATTCTATTCTAAGTTTTCGTTATAAGTTAGAACTCAGAAAGCCTAATTATTTTAGCATTTCGATTAATATGAAAATTGTTGGATTTTACCAGACTTGTTTATGACATACTTAATACTAGTAACTCGTCACTAGTAGCAAGCATGTCATCTAATCGTACTTGTAAAATTTATTTGGCGAGAACGAGTATCTACTCCTAGTTTTAAAATTTATTTGGCGAGCCCTCGTCGTCAAAATATTAAAATTTTTAATAGGATTTTATAAACTAACTCAATTACTCTCGGATAGGTTCTTCCTACTAGTAATTGAGTATAAATAAGCATTTAAATAAATAAATAAATAATAGGACATAAAGAATTTTTTTTCGAAAATTCGATAAAAATTAAATTTTTGTTTAATTTTTTAAAAAATATATATAAAATTTACAAAGAAATTTATTATTCAACTTTAAATTTTTAAAAATTTAAAAAAATTTCAAAAGTAAGAGTATTACTTGTATTCGTAGAATTTTCGTTTGTGCTTGTTTTTTGGTACTCGTAAACAAGACAGGATTTTACATATTTAGAATATTATTATTATTTATTCTAAAGCCACTTTTTTCGACACGCTGTGAAATAAAGCGTGTCGCAGATCATATTATAATTAAAATATAAAAAAATAAAAATACAGTACATTTCTGAAATAAGTTGACAGTCTGCTTAAGAGGCTGCTTAAGACCGTCTTAAGAGATTTTAAGCAGTCAAAAATCTATGCTTAAGAGGTTCTTAAGACGATGCTTTTGTTTAAGCAAAAACTGCTTAAGAGTTGCTTAAGACAATTTTTTGCTTAAGACGATTTTCTGTTTAAGACGTTTTTCAAAAATTTTTCTACAAAACAAAAAATAAATTATGTTAATTTCCTTTAAATAATTACCTGAGTAATATTAATGTGATTTTTTAATTAAAATATTTAATTGTTTTTTTTTTAAAACAAATTTATTTTTAAATATTTTATCGTCTAGTAAAAAAACAAAAAAATTTAAAAAAAACAATTAAAGCTTCTTCTAAAATTAAAATTTTTTTACTTCCTTTGAAAATTAATAATTTAATTAATTAATTTTGCTTGAGAAAAAAATAAAAAACAATTTTTCGGCCTTGTTGAACTTTTTTTTTTAAATTATGTGAATTTTCAGCTGAATTTTTATTTTTTATTCAAAATTAAGGATTAAAGTTTTTTATTGAAACAATTAACGTTCCTTATATTTTTTTTAAAAGCGGCTGTTTAATTAATTGTTTATTTAAAGAATTTTAAAGTAATTGCAATCCTTCCTTTAAAAAAAAAATTTTTCTCAAGATATATGCTTTGGAAATATAAAAATAATTTTTTAATTGTTCAAAAATCAAAGTCACTTAATGATTTTATTAAATTAAGATTAATTAAATGATTTAATTAATTTATATTTTTGATTTTTTTTTGATTTTTTTGCCGTCGGCCGCGCTTGTTTTAAAATTTTAATAAATTATGTTAATTATTGCTTAAGACTTTCTCTTGCTTAAGAGGCGTCTTAAGACGATATTTTTTTGCTTAAAACTTGCTTAAGAGTTGCTTAAGACGTCTTAAGAGGCCTCTTAAGCATGTCTTAAGACCCTCTTAAGTTTTGCTTAAGACCCTCTTAAGATTTGCCTAAGATCCTCTTAAGATTTGCTTAAAAACTTGTAAACTTATTTCATAAATGTACTGTAGTATATATAAAAAAAATACAATTAATTTTTACCAAAAGTTAATTAACGATAAAAATTTAATTTTAAAATTTTCGATTAAAAATAATATAAAAGATAATAAAAATACTCAATTGTCATTTAAATTTGAATGATCCTAAAACTTCAGCAATTGTAACAGTCTTTGTGTTATAATTGTTTTGTCTTTAGAGTTGAAAATTTCCTTTACACTTTTAACGTATGGATTATTTGCTTTCTCTGATCTTATTTGATCCCGCATAAATAATTCTTTTAATTTGCACGAATCTACTATTCCATTTAAAGTCTCTTCTTCTAAATTGACTAGTTCACGGATATATCAGCATATAGACCCTTTAGACTTTATATTCAGACAGAAGTATCTTGTATATTCATTACAAAATGCTCTTTTAAAGAATTATATTCTCTTCTAGTCTCATAAGAGTAGGCGCTATATTTAAGGCATGAAATAATTGTGTTGTTTTACATCGATTAGATAGTCCAAAAATGCTTTATTGCCTTAAATAACTATAACTTGTCTTATGTAAATTTTGTCCCTTCATATTAGGATGCATTTCATCAGATAATATGCCTAGTGTTTTCAACTTACCTAAAGATCCAAATGAAATATGTCTTCTTTTTTTAATGTGCACTTCGTTCTTGTTATCTTGACATATTTGTACGCCATGGTATTTAACATCAACATTTCTTTGAATATTCCCACCATATAGTTTGATATCTTGATGCCATGAGTCATCTTTTTGGTCTTTAGCTAATCTTTTAACTTTTTGATTAAATTCCATATAAGGAGTTTTATTAAGATTGAACCTTATCTCATTTTTTTTCTCCGAATTCTTCAACTTTTAGCTGTTTTAGAATCAGGCAATCCCAGCCATTTTTTACCGGGTTTGGATTTTGGGTTGGGTTTAAGCACCTATACTTAAAACCCAAACCTGAAATATCCGAAAAAATCGGGGTTCGAAATACATTTTTTGTAGAAATATCCAGTCAAATTAAATAATTTTTAATTAAACATTATTTTAGAGTTAATTGTTTACCCACAAAGGAAAAAATGTTACTCACAAAAGTGAAAATTTAAAACTGAAAAATACTAATGTAATAAATTTGACTTCAATTTTTTAAAAATAAAACTATTAATTAAAAAGTTTACAAATTTTCTAGTCTAAAGATATTCTAAAATTTGATTAATAAAAATTTAATCTGATAATTTTTAATACCTTTTCAAGTTCAATAATATTTTGATTTCGATAAACCATAGACATTTCATTGGGGGTTTATTTGTGTTAAAAAATGAATTGTAGCTTGAAAAACTTCAAATAAAAAGTTAGAATTTTTTTGTGCTAATAAGTTTTATCAACTTTAAAAAAAATTGTGAAAAAAAGTTTTGAAAATTGTGTAGAAAAGTTTTTTTCTTGTTAAAATTGATTTTTTTGGCGAAAATTCCTTCGTTGTGGAAAACAGTTTTTTAATTGTGGGAAACAGTTAGTTCATTGTCGGTACTAGATAGACTCTATTATTTAATCTCTAATCGACGCGCCTTTTTTAAGGATTTACTGTTGTAATTTGAAAATTTTAAATTTATTGTTTAAATTGTCTTATAAAAGCAAAAGAATTCAAGCAATAAAAATTAATTTTAGATTCAATACCTTTATTAGCTAATATTTAATGGCGCATAATATACCGTATTCCCTTGCTTTTTGATGCAGCACTAAAAACCGAAAATTCGGTTTAAGCGCCTGCGCCTAGTGCCATTCTCCCCATGTTATAATTAACCTAAATTTTGACGCCTGCATAATATTTGAAAATTGTCCCGGCATAAAAATTAAAAATAATTTAAGATTTTTTATAATAAAAAATTATTAAACGATTTTTTTGAAAAAAAATTTTGGTTTTTGTTCTGCATTATTCGATTTTTTCTTTGATTTTTGACCATAATTATCTCTGTATGTGTTTGAAATTTATCAAAAATGCTGAATCAATGAATATTTAATACAAACAATCCTATCATCAATTTATACTAAATTACCAACCACATTTTAAGCGAATTTCCAAATCATTTCAAACGCATAATTTTCAATCATTTCATACAGAAACCATTAGGGTCAAAAAAAAATAGTTTTTGAACGAATTTTTTTTTCAAATCGAATAAAATTTAAATTTTTCAATTTTAATGATATTTAATAATAATATTTAATAATTTCCCAATTATTTGTTAAAATATTTTGATTTTCAGGCTTCAATTTGTTAATTATTTTATTTAAATTATTTTCAATTAGCGAATCACCTTCTTTAATTTCTCCATAAACATGATAACTAAGTAAACCATGTACAAAATCACTCGAAAACCTAGTATAATTAATATTGTTTTTTTTTAGTAAATTTTCGATTTCTTCGACTAGATTCTTTGATTTTTCGTCATTAGGAAGAGTTGCTGGCATAACAATATCGATTATGTATCATTTTGACTGCTTCATTTAGACAGGTATTAACCTGACTAATTAAATTAGACAGAATAATTTTGTCAAAAAAAAAATTAGACAAAGGTAAATTAGAAAAAGTTTTATTCGACAGAAAAGAAAATTAAATATTGACAGTTTTAGACCAAAAAAAAATTATCAATTAAAATAATTATTTATAATCAATAATTAAAGAGAGATTTTTCGAATAATCAATCATTTCTTTTGAATTAAATTCTTTGATAATTTCATTTAACTTATTTTCAAAAATTGCATATTTGTTTGACTTCTTGACATTTGTTCCTGTTGAAAGCATTATATTTAAATTCTCGGTATTAGATTGCTCTAATTTTAAGCAATCGATCAAACTTAATAAATGTGGATGAGATCGTATGGTTGACTTTATCCCATTATGCCATCCCTCTAAATTATTGTTAGTACGGGGTAAGCCAAGTTTAGTTCTTTCAACACAATTCCACATACTAATTTCATATATTGGTGTTTTTCTGGTAGCATATCTGCCTCTGCTAATCTTTCCAATGTAATACTCTTCAAAGTACTTATACAGTTCAATTACTTTACTTGGTGCCTTCTTTTTTATTTCTTCAAAAGCATCAACGACAAAATCAACTGGTACAAATGCCAAACAGGCTAACATTTTACAATACAATCTTGTTTGATTTTCATTGTTAGTCACATCACCATATTCTTCAACTAATCCTGTTGATTGAATTTTGCGGTAAATAGATTTTTTTAGGTGAAAAAAACATCCACAAACTTGGCAATTAGGGAATACTTCTTCAATAGAATTTATGATACCCAATTCAAAATCGCATGACAAAGTTAAAGGTTCACTACTAATTTTACTTTTTACAAAATTAAAAAATTTTATGTAGGTTAATTCTAGTTTATTAGTGAATAGCCCATATAATAAAGGGAGAGTTTTCGCTTTTTTTTTGCATGGAGAGTAAACAGTTGTTCGAAGATCGAAGGAACTACCTCAAAGGTTCCATCACATATCCAATTTTTATATTCATTTAATAAACATAAATTCTTTTCTGTACCGAAAATCAGCATTCTATGAATTGTTTTTTCGTGGTTTTTCATTACAAAATAGGTTTCGTCATAAAGTAAAAAAAGTTCCTTTGTTTCGCTTTTGGTAATGTACTTGAAAGAATCATCTAAAGTGAAATTTAAATCACAAGGTATTTCATATCCATCGTAAGGATTTTTTTTAGATCTACAACACAATAGTCTTGAAGCATTATATGATGGCAAGTTAGCAGCTACTTCTTGCGAGATGTCTTTTGTGCTCTCTAGTATTATTCCTCTAGGACCATGCTCATGTTCACGGACATAACTTATCGGTTTATGATACCCGTTGGTTGTTACTTTTCCTGGACATTGAGAAAACTCGCTGTTATTACATCTCCAAGTTATTATCCCAGTATTTTTAGACTCATAACCTACTTTATATTCAAAATTTTTATCATCAATCAATAGCCAACTGATTGATCCATTTTTCCTTTTTGATGATCGCAAATTTAAGTTTAAATTTAAACCTTCTAATTGGTCAATTAACCCGTCCATTTACAATCAAATAAAAATTTATTTTGAAAAATAATTTGTCGAAATAAACTTTGTCTAAATTAGCTTAGTCATTTATTTTAATTGTCGAAATGAATGTAGTCAAAAAGAAATCTGTCTAAATGAAAATAGTCAAAATTAACCCGTCAAAATATTACCTGTCTAAATGAAGCTGTCAAAGTGAAATATTACCAACAATATCACAATAAGATATGTTTGAGAGAACTAAATCTTTAACTTTTAATAATATGCTATAATCAATATTATGAATAATATACTCGATTATCCGTTTTAATTACTTTTTAAAGACCCAAAGATTCCAACATTTTTAGATAAAATACTTTTAAGTTTATTTGAAAAAACAATAATCTGATTTTATAGATTTTATTGATATTTTATTTTTAACCACCTTTATAATACTATGAATATTTGACGCCTGATGACGCGCGCTTTTCAGAAAACTCAATTTCTAGAAGTTCTTAAAATTTTTGAAAATTTCAACACATTTGTTGTCGTTCTGTAATTCATTACTTTTTAAGACAAAAATCCATGAGACATGCTCTCTGCCTAAAAAAAAGATTCATCATTTTCATCTCACTTTAATGATCCATATTTAAGAAAAACTAATATTAGTTTTAGATCTTATTCTTATTGATATCTTATTGATTCCTTGCGGTATTCGGTTCATTGAGTTAATTTCAATTTTATAGCGATAAAAAAGTTAGTAAAAAACTTTAAAAACAAGATACTTACTATAATAAAAAATAATTCATCAGATTTAAAAACTTATCTTATGTCGGACCCTTTTCGAAGCAATAAACTTTTTTCGCCAAACAGGGACCTATTATCGAAAGGACAGTAATTTTAAAAATTTGACTCAAGCTAAAATAATTATTAATTTTTAAATTCTTATTTAAATCACTATTTCTTTAAACTCCATTTTTTTGGAACCGATAAAGGCGCAATTACTCGATATATTTTTTTTAATACTAGTTGCAGTGATTTCGATTTCTTCCCAGTCTATTTTATTTGTCTGTGGCATGCATGTAAAGGTTCCTATTACAGAAATTTTGCATGTTTGCAAATTTAATCTCAGATATTAACAATTGTTGCCAAAGCCTGTTCGAGAAATTCGACACTTAAATTTTTCCTAGAGTTTTACCGATCTTTACCATATTTGAAAAATCCTCTGCAAATTTTTTTATCAATTTGTTAACAAATTAATACATTAACATGCTCTAACAACCAAAAAAAATTTTCTTTTTATTAACATTACACATATGTTGAAGACTAATTAAAGTTCACTTATTACAAACTAATGCATTAATATGGAAATACCATTAGTCCAATTATTAAAATTTTGGAATAAAAATCACTTTAATTATGCTTTTGTAAATAGAAAACAAAAATTTATGCTAAAATTTGACTAAAAATTTTTTCTAAAAAATAATAAGAAAATGCTTTTTTTTTTTCCAAAGACGGACAGCATTTATTTTTGGCGGTCTAGTGGCCGCCAGCAACGGAAACCAACACTAATAAGCATTCGACAAATATTTGAATAAATTCCTTTAGCGTAGAATCCGAATAATAGATTCTTCGGTTTATTTTTAAGATTTTTAATAATTTGAAAAAAATAAGAAAATTTTTTTTTTATTTGTTGCAAAGTTGAAATGTATATTTTTATTTGTTGCAAAAATGATATGTGAACATTATATTTTGAAATTTTTTTATTTAAAAAAAATAATACTTAGTAGTTCAGTGGTTATATTATTTGAAAATTTGAAAATTTTTTAGCATAAAATGTCCCAGATAAGATCCCGTCTCAATTTATTTTATATCATAATTGTTATATCAATTAAAAGTTAACGACATAACAATTATAAAAAGGTAAATAAAATTTTAATTTTTTTGTCCCTATTTTTTGGGCTAAAATTAGCGTGGCTAATTATCTTTTTTAAAATTTGACAAAATAAAGTTGAGTCACATAGGATTAGAACATATTCAATTTTTTTTAAGACTTGAGAACAAAAGAATTCAAATTTTTTAATTTAAGATTTAAAAAAAAACAGAAGATTTATAAAAAGATCTTTTTTTAGGAAACAATTAAAAAAAAAGAATATTGGGTATTAACCTTTTATTTTTTAAGTAAAAATTTAAAAGATAAAAAAAAAAAAAATTTTTATTCTGGGTTGTGTCTGCCATATTTGTAACTTACTAAACACACAAAAAGACCTGTTGTTAATCCAAATGCAACGTTGAATGAAAAAATATCTAAATTTTTAATTGAATTTTGAGTGAACAACCCACAGCCGATTCCAACCAATGACGACACAAACATGCATTTCTCCATTTTTACATTCTTTTGAGCACCATAGTACCCAATTGTAAAAGCTCCCATCGATACAATTGTGCAAACTTTGAACCAATCTGACACTGATTTGAACCAATCAGACACTGATTTTGACCATTCAGACACTGATCTTGACCATTCAGACCCTGGCTTAAACAAATCTGACTTGATTTGCTGAATTATGGAATTCATTAGGTCTTCATCAATTTTGAGCTTGACGTCCATTTTAATTGGATTTTCGATTGTCGGTGAGCCCTCTAAGCGTAAAAAATTATATGCTTGATTCATTTTTTTTGTTTCTTGTTAACAAGTTGTTTTTTTTTCAATTCTAATTCCTTTATTTAAATATTAAAATAATATGTGGGAGTAAGGGTGGATAATATTTTGAAAACCCCAAAAAAAAATTTTTTCAACTTTTTTTGGTTATTTTCAAGGATTTATGAACATTTACATTTTAAGTGTTTCAGCTCTAATTCAAAAAGCTTCAAGTCTTTTTTTTTGATTCAAGATTTTTTTTTCAAAATCTAGAACTTATTGAAAATTTGACTATTGCGTTTAACAAGAGCTTAAAAAATCAAACCATAGTCTTTCTAACTAACTTACACACCCGAATTTAGAAAAAGAATTTTTTGTTGAATTACCTAGAATCATTACTTCAGTTTCATTCATTGCTATTTCTTTTTTTGATCGTTGGATTATTTGATTTTTTCCCAAATTAAATTTAAGTTCACAACAAAGTTAAATTTTTTTTCTATCAGATTAAGAATTTATCTCTTATTTAAAATAAAATTTTCTTCTAAAATTAGACATCATATTATTTTTATCTAGAACCAAAGATTCGTAAAAAAAAAATTTGAAATCTATTTTTAAGAAAATTAAAATTTTAATTTTAAAATGCTTATTGAAATAATCAGCAATGGGACAAAAATCAAATTGTTTCATCGTGAGCAGACGATGGGTCAATTGAGTCATTCAAAAATGTAGTTCAGATTATGTTTTTTAGAATTTAGCATTTTCATAAATGCATTTTCAATTTACCTTCACGGGTTCCCTTGGTGCAAAGCACTGCGTAAGCAGTCTTTATGCCTAGGGTAATGTAATGGACACTATATAACCCGTAGTAAAATCTTTTATTTTTCAGTTTTTGAAATTTTAAATAAAATATTGGTGA
>NTPY01000521.1:38322-77596 GCA_002922825.1 Brachionus calyciflorus | reverse complement strand
TAATGTCCTTTTACTTATGGTTTGAAAAAAAAAAATTTTGTTTTTTTTTACTAATTTAGAAGACAAGTATAAATTATGTAAACATACATGATTCAGCAATGTTAGCCTTTTGTCTTCTAAATTAGAAAAAAAGCAAAAAATTCAATTTTCTAAACCAAATGATTCGTTGTTCAAGTCAAAAATTTAGTTCAAATAAAAAAATGATAAACAGCTTTACTCCGAATTAAAGTAAAGGACTAGTTTAGGCTCTATTTGCAGCAAAATTTATTGGGAACATAAGTTCCATTCTTTGGCCTTTTTTGAATAAAATTATACATAAAAAAATCTAATTAAAAAAAACTTGCCAACTCAACTTGGAGAACTTAGTTGACTTAATTTCTAATAAATAAAAGAATTCTCAAAAAACAAGAGGGATTATCATGATATTAAAAGAAAAAATGTTTCTTTTAAAGTCTGACGTATCTGGCTTAGTTGGATATTTAAATCTTAGGAAATTTATATAATTTTCCTTAATTTTTAAACAGTTAAGTTTTCTTTAAACAAGCGTTCAGCACAATTTTGCTTGCTAGGGACAATTTTCTTTCAAGAAATTTTTACTAAATACCGATTTTTAGATAGATAAAAATGAGCATTTAAAAAAAATAAGTCAAAAATTTTATTAAGAAATTAAAAACTGAAACAAACTCGAATAAATTTTAAACAAATTGAATTCCTGAGATGACTCAGGATCTGGCTTGTTTAATCTTCTTATAAACTTTGTCAATAAATATAATTAACAAATTTGATTTGCTGAAACCTAAACGTCTAAATTAAAAATAACGAACAACAAATAAAAATTGTTTATAACAAAAAAAATTGAATAAATGAACAGTATTGTAACATAGCTAGTATATATAGTTATGTTTTTATTATTATTTTTAGTTTTAATAAAGAAGAGAGAAGAACATTTATTTTTGTTTTTATTTATTTTTCTCCCTCTCTCTTCCTTTATTTATTTTATTTGATAGCGCACGCTATTAAATTGGTGGCGGCGGCTTAAATTTTTGTTTTTTTAAAGCAGCTAATATGTCGAAAGAACAGAACATAAAAGTCATGACAAACTAGACAGCGTCAGTAAATTAAAATCGCCAGTGACCAGCAACGCCAAGTGGACACAAGAAACTTTAGAAAGAGTACGTAGCGACCATTTAGAATCCTTTACAGTAAAACCCGACTTGACTAGAGCATGGTATGACAGCGATCAAATAGGATATAACTGGGCTGATAGACGCAATGATGATGTAATTGCTAATTCTGGTAAAGGTTTAAACTTTTTAGATTTCGATACGCTTTCAAGACAAAGAAGTTCACCACATATGCAGTCAGAGCAGTAGCAAAAAGGACCGCTTCCTATTATTAATGAGAACAAGTTCAACACGTGGTCTACAAATCCAACGAATCCATTTGCGAGCACGTGGTGCGCCGATGATGCAACCAGAGAGATGAAGACGCCAGTCAATCCATTCAAAGCATGTGACATGGTAGTCAATAATAAGAGTGAATATGACCGTTCAGTACGTAACCAAGACTTTACAGCGGTTACACCAGTTAGTGGAAATATGATGTCTGATCTGCGTGAACCTGAATAACAAAGCCAAAACATAAAGTCACGATCAAAAGAGTGGGCTTTTAAACCAACGTTTTATACACTACAACAAGATGTTAGAACATGGTGGAATCGGTTTAAGTTATTTGCTGAGCAGAACGACATTAACACAAGTTATTTAAGGAATTGTTTGGCCAGTTTCATGGACGATGAGTGTTTGAAAAGGTTCGAATTCAGGGTACCAAAAGGAACCACAAACCTATTTGAACTAGAGAAACACATGGTTAAGTTATTCGGATGGCAACCAGCATCTCAAATCGATGCAGTAGCTGAATTTTATAATCGCAAACAATTGCTTGGTGAAGATTATAGGGATTTTTACACAAATCTCTGGAATTTGGCGAAATATGCTTACGCATATACAGGAGAATTCGACCAAAGTAAGTACGATTATTTGGTTATGGAAAGATTTGTTACGGGATTAAACGAACCTTCTGTGTTCTGGCGGGTCGATGCAGCTAAACCACAAACATGTGCTGAAGCATATGATTTAGTAGGACAGTCATATGCTTGACTTGAGATCCTCTGTTAAATTTTTGTTTATTAAAAGAAATAAACAAAAATTTAACAGAGGAGTGTCGACCAAACCGAATTCAGAATCGAACAGAGTTTTATTCCTAAACGTCCAGCCCAATTTCAAACGATCAATAAACAAACTACGGAGAATAAAAGACTTTTTCATTTCTGTAACAAGAGTGGACATATGATAGCGGATTGTTATGCGAGAAAGAATCAAATGAAGAATATGACATTAAATAATCCAAGCAATGTTGAACCAAGCGTTTCTAACCGTGTTATTAACCGAGTGATGTTCGATGAAAGCATAGTTGGTGATTGGGAAATAAATGGCCGCATGGTAAATTTTTTATTTGATACTGGTACAATCAAAACTATTATTGCACGACGGATCTGGGATGAATGTAAAACTCCTGAATCTGTTCAGCAGCCACTTTCTAATATTTTAGTGACTTGTGTTGGGAGTCCAGTGAATGTAATTGGAAAAGGCAAATCTAATGTAAAAATTAACAATTTGAGGATGAATTGATGTGATTGTGGTAGATCAACTTGTTAATGATTGTCTGCTTGGTTTGGATGTTGCGTTCAAAGTGGCAGATGTGAAAAAATGTTTAGATAGTATAAGACAAGCGCTCACTAAGCAGCAAATGCCTAAAATGTCAATAAAAAATTTAGTGGTTCATTTAAACCAACATGAAGACCCTGATCGAGAGAATACTAAGACAACAGAGCAGAACGAGAGTCACGATTCAGAAGACGTCGAAGCTTACAAGTTTCGAGACGAGTTCAGTGATGTTTTTGGCACAGACATGAGCTCGATATCACAAACGACAATTTGTGGACATGTTATCGAGGTGACAACTGACAAAGCAATTAAACAAACTCCACGAGAAATCAATTTCGATTTGGGAAATGAGGTCAAACGTCAAATTAATGACAGTCCTGGGCTGAATTTTGAAATAGTGACACAACCTATGGAGTATGAATCAAGTCAGAGTCGTCCGTAATGATAGTGCAAAATCATAGTATCAAATCTCAATTAAAAGTTCATAGTGATACAGTTCAGTGCAAATACTTTCAGGGAGGGGAAGAGGAGATAAGAGCAAGACCTCATAAAAAACCGCCCTCCATCCTTTTTCCTTTTGTATTTAGGGAAATTCATATTCAGCTGGTCTCATCGTTTTCAATCATACAAACGAGTTCTAAATGTAGTTTTTTCGGAAAAGTTCGAAATCAGTAATGGAATTGTGATTAAGTGCTGTTCCACATTTTTTACGACAAACGGTAAAAATAACATCTTTCGATAGACAACTGATTGTTTGTGGCTCTGAATATTTTGTTTTATGTTGCGTTCAAAAAGATAATCCAATCAGAAAAGCGGTGTTGACCAAAACAAACCAGTGAGAATTTCATTCAGAGCTGAACCTACATCTGAACCAGATCCAGCAGCAGTACCAATAAGCGTCGAACAAAATGTAACAAAGAACTTGCATATGGCGTACAGATTACTATGTGGAAAAGTTTTTCGTCCTCACAACAAACAAGAAACAGAACATCGCTGCAACGCCAACAACGTGACCAGATCTTTGTCGAAGTCCGAGCTAATTTTGAATATTGTATGTTTTAGTTTATCTTGGGGTCAGTCAAAATATAGAAAAGAAAAAATATAGAACAGGAAAAATGTAGAAAAGAAAATGTAGAAACAAAAAATATCGAAACGAGAAAATATAGAAAACAAAATTAAATATTGAAAAAAAAATATAGAAATAGAAAAACATAGAAAATTAGTTTATGTTATGCACAATTAATAATTTTAGTGAAGCCTCTTATCGCCGACCTTGATAGTTGTAGGAAATGACATGGATTATGAATTTTACTTGTCCTATTTTTATTTCTTTGTAAAAGTAATTAGTTCGATCTCAGGATAACTAAACTTTTGAGTAAATCAGGTAAAATTTTGTACTAGCCTGGTCATTCATATGTTCCGAAAATGAATGTTTATGAATATTCACAAATATTCATTTGAATTCACGTGAATTCTTTTGAATGTTCTTCAACGTAAATGACTAATTTACTTATGAATTTATTTGAACAGAAATGAATTTTCATTTTATAATTTATATTTAACTATTTTCTATATTTTTTGGTTTTTCGATATTTTTAATTTCTATATTTTGAGTATTCTATGTTAATTTTTTCTATATTTCATAAGTTTCGATATTTTTTTCTTTCTATAATTTTTTTTTCTACATTTTTTCTTTTCTATGTTTTACTATAGATCCAGTTTATCTTTATGTGTTATTTTACCCCGAACGTCAGGAGCCGTTCTTCTTGGGCGAGGGAGTAATTTAACACAGCTAGTATAAATAGCTATGTTTTTATTATTATTTTTAGTTTTAATAAAGAAGAGAGAAGAACATTTATTTTTGTTTTTATTTATTTTTATCCCTCTCTCTTCCTTTATTTATTTTATTTGATAGCGCACGCCATTAAAGTATTTAATTTTATGTTTTTGGTCGGCAATTTGAGGCAGTTTAAATTCTAATTTTGTTTTTCTTATTAATTGTTTTTCTTAATTGTTTTTTTTTGGAAAATCCGTCGAATATTCTTTCTTATTCTTTCTTATTATAAATATTTAGAATATGATGATTTTTTCATCAATTATTTGGACATATTTGAAACCAAACTAATCACTTTTTGATGCTTCCATTACTATTTATATCTAGCTTGTAACTTTTTTGAATCATTTAGGACTTAATAATCAAAGCGATTTAAAAAGTAAGTAAGTTTTATTTTTCTTTATGACATTCTAACACAAGTCAAAACATATCGAAAAAACAAATGATTACTCAATATCAAAAAATCA
This sequence comes from Brachionus calyciflorus, assembly GCA_002922825.1. Classification (NCBI taxonomy): domain Eukaryota; kingdom Metazoa; phylum Rotifera; class Eurotatoria; order Ploima; family Brachionidae; genus Brachionus; species Brachionus calyciflorus. Next base: position 72,569 of record NTPY01000521.1, on the reverse strand, counting down.
TGAAAATCATATTACCATTAAGTGTGATTTCTAAAATTGACTCTCTTATTCTCTGATATAAAGAAAAAATCGTATTAAAATTTAAACGAAATTTTTTAATAAATTCTCTTTTACTTTTTTAAAAGAATGTGAAGAGAATAATGACAGAGACTTGGATTACAACGAGCAATCAAATAGTTCCGATCAAAGCATAGTTGAGTTTAATAAATTTGATTAAATACTTTATGATTTTAATTAATTTAGTTTATTAGTAGTTTAATTTTTCTAGGTCTTAAAATAAATTTTAAAATTTATTTTTCTATATGGACATTTTTTTTTATAATTAATTAAAGTATTATTTTTGGGACCTAAGCTGCATAAGCATTATGTTTACTTTTTTATTTGAATAGAAAAAATCTAGCAAAAAAAAGAATTTAAATTGATGGGTTAAAAATTAACATCGATGAAATTAAGAGAAAAGGTTCATAATTCATCAATGTTGCATTTAGTATTTTTCATTGGTTTATCATCGTTTTCTCCAAGATTGGGAGATCATCTGAAGAACTTTTCTTCAAAATTGAGTTGCATGGGCGTCCTTGACATCGATAACTCGCTAACTTAATGAAATTTTAAATAGTTAGATAAGAAGAAAAAAATATCTTAAAAAAAGAGAACTATTTAATTACTTTAATCAAAGAAAGATAATTGAATTCGGAAAAAAAATTATAAAAAGTTTATTAATAAGGTATGAAAATATAAGAAACGATATAAAAAATTGTTGCAAATTAAAAAAATAAACTTTAGAAAAAAAGAATGAAGAGAATGCCTTATATAACATTGAATAATAAACCCAGTATTTCATTTAAAATAAATAAAGATAATAAATCTTATGTGTTTTTATTAGAAGTTGGATTGAATTGTTATTTAGATAAAGTAAAAATAAAGTTTTCATCGATTTTCTTTTTTTAAGTCTTAAAACATTTTTTTTAGATTGATAATGCATCTGGATCAGGTGTTTTACTCGTTACATGTGTTTCAAAAGATAAGCCACATCATGTTCATTCGAATCGATTGATAGGTGAAAATTGTAGATCCGGAGTGGGTGTGTATTACATCAAAAATTTAGAACAAAATATTAGGTAAAATTATAGTCTTTAGCATTTGAAAACAATTGATTTTTAGGGTTTTTTAATTGCAAGTCTGAAAAATTTAAAAATTGAATTAACTGCAGAAAATGAAAGAAAAGGTCAAATTGAAGAGTTAAAGAAAAATAATGTAGATCCATTCATGGCTGGTTATGATTTTGATTTGGAGTCTATTGATTTCAATAATTTCTGCTTGTGTTTTCAATTATTTATAAAGGATAAAAATAATAAAATTCTTAGAGATAAACATCACATTTTGTATCCAGTTTTATCAGAACAAATAAAAATTGAAGGAAATAAAGAAAACATGCTAAAATTAAACACAAGTATTGAAAAATTAAATCTAACACATGGTTTTAAAATAGTTGACATTAACTCAAATTTTTTGAATTATGGTGTATAAACTTTTTATTAAACTGGCTTAAAAAATGATTCACAAAATTTAATTGAAAAAAATTCGTCTTAAAATCGATTAAGATTTTTTGAATTGTAAATATAAATTATGTCTAAATTTTTTAAATATTGAAATTTTGATTTATCATAATTTTGCTGACTAACGTCCTAACTTTTCACTTTTTATTTCACCAGTCCTTTACATGTATCAATGAATAGTGAAACGTGCTTAAATAAAATTAAAAAAAACGTTTTATTATTGTTGTTATTATAGTTAAAAAATAAATAAAATTTTTAAACCTAATTAAAATAAAACTTCTTTTAATTTAAAACATTTCCAACCATTCAACCGTATTAAATTATAAACCGTTAGACTTCATCTAAACAGATCGAGTTTGCAACAATAAATATAATTATCAATATTATATTTTGTTTCAAATTTATTTGAAAATCGTAAAATTATTAATAAAAAATTATAAATTGTTTAAAAATTGTGACATTTTTGCCCAAAAATATATTTACTTTTATTTAAGATCTTAGTAGTAAAGTCAATAAAATTTCAAAGAGGGTTATTAAAAAAAAAGATAATTAGATATCAAAGACATTATCAAGGAAATAATTTTGCTCAAAAAGCTTCAAAATCAAGAATAATGGGTCGATTGTTCTACACTTAATGCAGAAAAATTTTATAATAAAATTTATAATTTTTAACTTATTATTGAATTAAAGGATATTTTTTCATCGCTCCTTTTTCCCCGAAAATAAAAAAAATATAAAATTTTAAAAAATTAAAAAATGGCAAATATTGAGTACATAAAATCAATTACTTGGAAAGAGATGGCACATTTGGTTCATACAAAGATCTTTACTTGAGTGGGGATATAGGTATAGATGTTTATATGAAACGTATTGCTACAATGTTTATTATTAATAGAAAAAAAAAGGAAAAGTTGGCGTTGCTCAACAAGACATTTTCTCATCTGATGAAGACGAAAACGTATCAGAAGATTCAAGTGATCAAGAAACTGACGATAAGTCTGATTCTGATGATGTAAATGAAGAAACTGTGGAATATAATGTCACTGCTAGCCGTTCAAGTGAGTTTGTGCAATCACTAGAACAATTTGTTGTTTCAGAAGACCGAAAAAGATGTGAATGTAATACTAAGTGTAAAACAAAGAGATGTCCATGTGTCAATGATAATAAACAAAAGTGCACTTCATTATGTCATCTAAATAACAAATTCTGTGAAAATAAATAAAAATTATTAATTTAATCTTTTTGAATTTTGATATTTCCTTCAATTTTTTTTGGCTACTTTTGTCACGAAATTGTCTATTAACGTATTGTCTCGATTTTAAGAACATGTCACTAATACCGAATACCCGTAATTAGTGACAGGGTCTTATAACATTAAAACGATGGTATAGTGACATGTCATTATAAATAGAGTGACATGTTCTTAAAATCGAGACAATACGTTAATATTACTTTTTTTATTAATTTCATGAAAAATAAATCTAAAGAAATTTAACAACCCAATTAAAAATTAAATAAGGTTCAGGAAATGCAAAACGTCCACACTATCTGCAGAATTGGTTTTCGATCTCAAAATTGTTGTCTACACATATGAAAACTTAGGAAAGTCAAATTTTTAGGTGGGGGGAATTTTTGAAAAGTGTGTATAATTCAAAATTAAAAACATTGGTTATTGGTAAGATTTTTTTTATTATTATTGGAAAACTGTATTATTTAAAAAAAAAATTTTTTTTGAATTTTATAAATTTTTGAATAAATGAAGTGTTAATCAGTCTAGAAATAGATATGGGCACTAGCCTGTTGATTAACCTTGAAACTTGAATTCATAAATTTCAAAAATTTGTGTCCTGGGTCAATTTAATAACTGAATTCAAAAATCAAAAATAAATTCTACAATTCTTATTTTATACAATAAAAGTTTCAGAACCATGGGGTATTTTTTTTAAAAATCTGACACACGAGGCCGGGGGTGGGTGGGTCATTTTCAGTGAAAGTAAACCTTTGTGACAAGCTTTTCTTACAGTCAAATTATGGTGAGAAAATGTCAGAAAAGTTCCGATTCTAGGGGGAGGGGGGTTTTCTAGAAAAAATTAATTTTTAATGACAAATAAAAATTAAAAAAAAATTACAAAAAAAATTTTCTGTTTATAAAAAAGCTGAATTCATTTCAAAATTTTAATATTATATGTTCACAAAAAAAAATTACGAAAAATTTTTTTACAATTTTTGTTAAAAATTGTTCACACTACCCACTAGACCCAAATTTAGAAACAAATAAACTAGAGAGTATAAAATTAAATTGTAAAATTTGTGATTCATTGGTTCTCTTAGAAAAAATATTTTAGCTAATATTTTAATCAAAAAACTTGTTGTATGTTTTTATGGATTGTAATAAAATCAATTTATATAAGAGCTGAATTTTTTTTAAATTCTAAAGGTCATTTTTTCCAACTTTAGGGGGGGGGGTCTATCTGTATCGAAAAAAATAATTTTTCTGACAGGGGGGTGGGTCATTTTTCTTGAAAAAAAACCTAAAGGGGCCTAGTATCTGGAATTTTTCTAACAACTCCCCCATGTCAGAACGATCCAAAACCTTTTACTAAAGCTGGTAACATGAAATCACTAGGCTACCAAAAAGCTATTGGCTGGATTTCATTGATTTGGCGTTTTTTGGATTATGAGCATGTCAAAAATAGTTTCGGCATTACAACGTCGATGAGGAAAAATTTAATAAAATTTTACAAGCTGTTTTAAGCGGAGAAAGAATGAAAAATATTTTGGAGGATACTGAGGGTGAGCAAGAATTACACGCTTTTATTGACACTGACTTCACTGACGATGAAGATAATGACCGAGTAAAAGAGACTGATACGATTCAGGACTCAGATAGGTTTAGAAGAAGAAAGAAAAAAGCCTAATAAGAGTCCAGTAAATTTTCAAAATAGGTTGAGATCGTCCTCAAAAAGATTTGTTTTTAATGACTCCAGTTCACAAATGAAAAAATAAAAAAAATAAGAGCTTGTCGCTATTGTTGTTGTTTATTCTAATTTTTTTTTGTAAATCGTAAAATTTGACTTAAACTGGCCAGTTTAGTCTTTTATATATTTTTTTAAAATTAATTTAAATATAATTTTTCTTCTAATTGATTGAATTTTTTCTCATTTTTGTTTAATAAAAAAATTTCAATTTTAAATTTTGTTAATTTCGATGTTATCTTCATAGATGGATTGGGTAATAAACCCGGTAATACGGTACAATTTCTACTGATTTTATCTTTATTTTTTTATTATAATGCAATAAGATAAATTTGGTTCTCAATGAAAATAAATTTTGTCATATGATAATTTTTTTTCTCGTTTTATCTCATGTTTGATGCGGATTTAATTTTTTAAATTTCAATTTAAATTACCGAAATATAATTTGATAAATTAAATTATAGGAACAAATTGTCCTTAGATACAATTAAAATTTCATATTTTATTTTTTATATTTTGTTCTTCTCTTTCTAGTTTTTTTTTAAATTCTTCTTAATAAATTTTCTTATTTAAATCTTTGTCAATTATACGACTAAAAAACCTCCAAATTTTTTTCTGATTTTTTTAAAACAAGAAATGATTTGGTTCTTCTTACTAAAAAATTTATTCAAGCTCACTCAAAAAATAATTGATTTTCATTAAGAAATAGATATAAAGATTTTATGTTAGAAACAAGTATTGAATGGTCATAATAAACTGATTATTTTCGATTTTCATTTTTACCACAGAGAATCTTAAGCTTTAGTCGTAACTCCACATTTATATTTAAATTTTTTTATTTCAATTTTCGTTTTAGTTTTTGAAACTAAAATTAAATCGATGAAAACATTTTTGGTTTACTTTAAATAAATTTCAATTTTCTACATAATAATACAGCACATCTATAAAAAATGAATAAAATTTTTCTGTTAAACAAAAAATAAACGGTAAAGCAAGTTAACAATAAAATTTTAAAATTCTCTTAATTTTGGAAAAAAATATCATGTTAAAATTTATGTTCGCTTTTTTTATCTATCTTAATCACAATACCATCTTACTAGAAAATTAATGCAATGTAAATGTTAAAGTTGAAATTATTTTTGAATTCTCTTTCTTCGACCTTAATTTTATTAAAAATTTTTTTTTTAAATCTTGACTTAGTGAGATTCATTTAGTGAATCAATAAATTTTTATCAAAACTGTACAAAATTAAGTAACATTAGATAAAACTTAATAATTGTATGTGGCACTGATGTTCAGCCGATAAACTATAAAGTTTCAAATGAAATAAAATTGACTGGATACTACAAGGCTTTTTATTCGTTTTTTTATTGGTTAACCGTGGTTAACCGACTAAAAAAGTTAAGTTAACCGGTTTATTCGGTTAACCGAAATCGGTTAACCCCAAAAGGTTAATCCGGTTAAATCTGAACCATGTCCATCCCTATACACGACCTGATATTAGCTATTCAGTGAGTGATTTGTCCAGCTATATGCAAATGATAAGAGAAATTCATTCGCGATACTTGAAAAGACTTTTAAGATATGTCAAAGCAACAAAAAATTACAGCTTAGTTTATCAAAGAGATATAACTAAAGGGACAGAACTTATAGGCTACTCTGATGCTGATTATCCTGGAAATATTGAAGAAAGGAAGTCTACATAAGGTTATGTATTTAAATACAAAAACTGTCCTGTTTCTTGGAATTGTAGTAAGCAAAAAGTTGTATCACTTTCAAGCACTGAATCTGAATATACAGTGATTCTTATAAAAGTGTAACGTCAACCGTCCACCGTAACTTTTGACCGTAACCGTAACCATAGCTCAAGCATCTTAAAATTGAAAATTAAGTCGAATTAACATGGGTTACGGTTACTGTCAAAAGTTACGGTTGACGGTTGTCGTTACATTTTTATAAGAACCACTGCATTGGACTTACACTAGCTGTTAAAGAAGGTAACAAATTAAGGGCAGGTTTTGAAATATAATTTGATAAATTAAATTATAGCAACAAATTGTCCTTAGATACAATAAAAATTTCATAATTTATTTTTTATATTTGTTCTTTAATTAAATTCTTCTTAATAAAATTTCTTTTTTAAATCTTTGTCAATAATTCAACACTTTTTTATGCAACAAGTAAATAAAATCGCCTTTAAGAAATTAAACAGCTTTGTCTGTTTTTACGGATAAAGTTTTTGACGAATTACGGCATTTAAAAAAAAATATATTTAATTACTTTTGTTTTTTTATGTATATAAATAAAACTTAATTTCTAACATTTTTTTTTTATTTGGTTGAAACAAGTATTTGTAAAACCAGTTTTCTCTAAAAAACAGATTTGGACAAACCAAAAATCTTTCAAGAATACTTGAAAAATATATCAATTTGAAGAGAAAAAAATTCTCTATTTTTCAACATCATGAAATTAAAGTAAAAATTTAAGATTAATGATAAAGTCATAAAATAATGTTTATCGTATGACAATGCTTGTTTTGTTATGGTCTAATTTAACTCTCAAATTTCGCGTTACCCTTTGTACTTCATTTTGCTTAAAAAAAAACATTAATTTATTCTTCTGTTCTTACTAAACAAATATGGCCAATTTGTTGAACTATTCAATTGTTCGAATATTCAGATATTTCATTTTGGCATTCACTTATGCCTTCATAAAAGAGGAAAAAATTTTAAAAATTTAATTTAATTTTTTATGCTCAAAAGGAACCATCATATATATAATAATAATGCCGGTAGGAAAATTGAATATTTGAATAATTCAATAAAAAAAGAAAAAGTTTACATAATGCATTTTTCATATTCAAAGTTAAGTCTTCTATTATCTATGAATATTCTGAATAATTCTTTGAAAACAAAATTGTCTAAATCGCATAAAGTACAAAGCTAAAATAAGTTAACGAGCTGTTAGAACATTTTGCAACACGTGTTCGAACAGTGTTTGTTTCTGTTTCAAAACTGTTTGATCATTTTCGAACAGTCTTTGTCTGTGTTTCAAGACAGTTCGATCATGTTCGAAAAAAAAAATTATTGTTTTGTCTCAAGGTATAAAAATTTAGGCATACCGAAAGACGAAGAATACATCGCTAAGCCAATAAGTAGTTGAGCTAACATTTTTTTCAATTAAATAAAATATAAATTCGAATTTTTTATAATTTTTAATTTATTAAAATAAAGGATAAATTTCTTTTGATTTTCTGTTTAACTAATTTTTTTGTTTAAATAAAAAAGATTCAAACGATGAGAAACTTTAAATTAAATAATTAAAAGCGGTATTTTATGAATTTTCCCGCTCTATATTTTTCCCCCGTAAAAATTTCCCCCTAAAATTTTCCCCCTTTTTTTTTTCCCCCTTATTTTTTTTCCCCTTTTATTTTTTCCCCTTTTTTATTTTCCCCCTTAGTGATTTTCCCCTTTTTAGGAAAAAAAAATTATTAGCCAATCAAATAATAAAAAGATTAATTATTTTATTTTATGATATTTATTAGGAAGATGCTACTTTAAGATAAAATATCTTTAAAATAACAAAAAAGCTAGAAAAAGATAATTAAGTGTGAAAAAATTTATTAATTCCAAAAATATAAAGTAAAATGAGTAAGACGTAAAGTAAAATAATATTTCAAATTACTATTTTTTACAAGATTTGCAACTCCAAGATTTTTTTAAAGGGATATATCCCCTAATACAAGTTCTGTGGAACAAAAAATTACAAACACAACATACTAAAGAATTCTTTGAAACATTTTCATCACAAATTTTACAAATTGAAGTTGATTCATCGATTGAATTGTCATCTTGATCCACCACTTTTTCCATTTCACATCTTGATTTCTTGTTTTGATTTGACTTGCTATCTTTGGCTTTTCGTTTTCGTTGGGCTTTTGTTGGAGCCCCTCTTTTCGGAGCACTTTTTACCAGGCTTCTACCGTTTAAATTGATTTTTACAAAACATCCAGATTGTATATCTTGCGATGAAGTAGGCAACGAATTTGTAGTAGATGAAGACTGTGATGATGTTGTAGCTGTTGAACATAAAAATGAATTTGAATTAGAATCATGATTTGCACTGACATTTGAATCAATATCTTCGGCGTTTATTAGACTTTCGTATCTTGATAAATCATCATTGTTTACAATTACTCTTTGATTAAGTTGATTTACTTCTTGTATCGGTTTGATAGTAAACGTTTCATTTTTTTCCCATAAATCAGTGATTTGGAGTAATGTTTGTAATCGATAATTATAAGTATCTTCGGAGTCTCTTGAAACAATTTCTCCAAGTCGATTAAGAATTCGTTTACATTCGATGAATCTTGTCTTGGTTGGACTCAAAAAGTCAGACCGTGTGGACGCTATGCGATTCATATTTTGCATTTGAATAGTTCTTCGTCCATTTGAGTTGACTATCAAGTTGCTTGAATCGGTCTCGCTTGTAATTGTAGACCTGAAAACAACATGTTTCCATCTTTCACAAATCATATTTGGCTCAACAATTGGGAGATTTTTGTATTTTCGAACATATAATACGTGTCGACATGGCAAGTTGTTTGTTGAAAAATCAAAACAATCACAAGAAAATTGACCAGAAACTTTGTCAAATTTCAAATTATAACTGAACTTTGAAATTAGCTTGATAAGATCATCGAATTCTTCAATTTTGTATTGATTGTTTATCGATAATTCGTATTGTTCAGTGACGATTTTCGAGGCAAAAGGTGTACAAACTCGGTTAATGATTGAATAAATTTCATCTTGGTTTTTCTTATGGTTTATAGTGATACTTGTCATTTGCTTATACGTTTTGTAGTTCATTTGTTTTTCCATAAAATTAAGTAGATTGAAAACACCATCTAAACATTGATCCATTGTTGTATTTTTCTTTATGAACGTTTTGAGACTTTTGTTCAAGGTTTCGACGTAGTTGTTTGTATCACTATCACACGTAAATTTACCGCTTCGCAAATGTTTCACCCACATTTCTTGACAATCGAACCAATTTTTTTGTAAATACTCTTTATCACGTGAATCTGTTTCTAATATTGATTGAATTGTTTTGTAAGCTTCACTCGACGCGTGTTCTGTTTTACTTTCAAGCATCACTGTGAGATGTTCTAAAAGCGATTTGTTTTTCAATACTCTCTCAAATATCTTGATACAGTGAAATTTACATAAGTAAATATCTGCACTACTAAAATGGTGTTTTAAAAGCATCCATTCAGTGAGATCTTTGTCGATCATAACTGCTTTAGTTGCACTGACGTCTTGATTGTCAGCAAAACATTGAAAAATTGTATTCAAACAATGAATGCGCTCATAAGCAATGATTGCAAAGCCAACTATTTGACCATTTCCATTTGAATCACGAACGACAAATAAGTATAATGGATAATTGTTTCGATTTAACGAATAAGTACCATCTATAAATAATATTTCTGGGTACTTTATATACATATCTTTCATTTGTTTGTTTTGATAAAATATCATGTATATTTTGGACTCTTCTTCGTTTTCGCCAAATACAAAATTGTCTTGCTTGTCAAACTCGATTCGTTGATTAATTATGGTTTGAAGTCGATTAATCTCACCATTTTCGCTAAATTTTGTTTTTACATTGTGAATATCTTTGGTCAACACGACTTTTCCAGTTTTTTGTGACATTGTTTGAGCGATCAATTTTACATCACCGTTTGCTTTATACATTTCAAGGGCTTCTTTTTGTTCTTGAGCAGTCAGTTTGCGTTGTGTTGGGTGATGCATAAAAATCTCTTTGCTAATTGGATGATTTTCGTGTACCAAATTACATTTTGTTAAAACATACATGTTATTTTCTCGTTTTTTGCAAGTGACACGGATCTCAGCGGGGCAGTTGAATGCATGATATGATTGAACGGGTCTAACTCCAGTCGTTTTGGACTTTATCTCTTCTTGATTTTTCCAGAATATGCATTTAAACTCTACATATTCATATTTGTTAGACTCATTTTTCAAAAATCGGCTTGCTGATTTTGAGTAGTTGTGGTAGTTGTCTTTGCAATACTTATTGAATTCTATTTCAAACTCTTCGAAAGTTGCAAATTTGTCGCCTAATTTTAGTTCAGTCATTTCAAATTATAAAGTAAATAGGTGAAAATATTTCAGATTATTATCAGATTAAATACATGTTAAGTAGTTAACAAGCTAATTAGATAATTGAAGTTAATTAGTTAATCATTTATCTTTCAAATCTTCGTATTTATTGTCAAAATATTGTCAAATTTATATAAGTTCAAATTTTTCAAAGTATCTTTTGATAGCTTTTTATTTCAAAAAGATATTTTATCTTAAAAATAAAACTTCACTATTTAAAGATAATTATCTTAAGTAAGATAATTCTATATTCAGATAAATTATCTGAACGTAGTCATTTCCTATTTATTAATCTAAGTAACTCAAAACGAAAAAAAAATTATCATGTAATACAAATTATTGGACAGCTAAATTATTAAAAAAAATAAAAAAAAATTACCAGCGAATTATAAATGACTGGACATTTTTATTTTTATTATCGATTTTAACAGCTTCAAATTCGAGTAAATGACCAGTTTTAATAAAAAAATTATAGTTTTGTCTCATTTTTTTTTATCGAATCGGTAATTGAACGGATCCTGATTAATTGATAACATTTGTGCGTAGCCGATGCAAAATAAACCACAATCATTAACTCCAACTTGTTGTTCAACTGTGACTAGATTTACTTTTTCCCAATTTTTCTCTGGAAACATTAGTCTAAATACATCAGATGCTGCTTGAACATTACTAGGATAATTCATACTATCATATACAAACCATTCTTGATCAATTGAACGTCCCCATTCTAAATCAAACAATTGTTTATCTGAACTAGTATTAGTCGGGTTAATATTTGTTAGTATTATCCAATGTGAGTTTTTGACATTTAGTATGAATATTTTGTCAACTTCTGGTGATTCTTGCAATAAATAATTGTTACGTTTGCATTCTTCGATCTTGCAATTATTTAATACGTTACTTATAGTTATCATATACAACCAAATTTTTTTCGGGGTCTAAGTATTCGACGATTTCCATTTTTAATAACTTTTTTATTTTTAATCATAAGGTTTATTTTTCTCAAGAGATTAGCCATTTAAATAGATTTATTTTGAGTAATTCATTAATTATCTTTTAATTAATTAGAACTTAAGTATTGACAGGTAGTGTCGCTCTTTTATACTTTTTATACGCGGATATGGAAAGATGTTTTATTTTTCGCTCTCTTTAATTTAATTACTTATTATTAAGACAAAAAATTAAAATTTTTTGATTGGCTAATAATTAATTAAATAAAAAAGGGGAATATTTTTAAGGGGGAAAAAATTTAAGGGGGGAATTTTTTAAGGGGGGAAATCTTTAAGGGGGAAAATATTTAACGGGGAAATTATAAAAGGGGAAAAATTTAAGGGGGAAAATTTAAAGGGGGAAAATCCATACAGAATCATTAAAAGCAAGCCTTTCATTTTTTCTTTTGATTTAAAAAAAAATTTTAAATTTTAATTTTTTTTTTAATGAGAAAGAAAAAATGATTAAAAAAGAATTATTCTCATTAAAAAAAATGATATTTAATGTTGAATCTAAGTCAAAAAAGCCGATTTCCACATTAAATTTTTACGATGTATTCTAACGTAATTATTCGCTAATAACGACATGTCATTATAGTCGAATAACCATACTAAATCAATGTTAATTTACATTCTTAAAACCTCTGATTTTTTTAATTAAATGTGTCATAAATATTTAGATTTGACATAAAATGTAGAACCTTTCTCTGAATCTAAACTTTTTCGAAAATTTAATTAATAGAACTTTATTTTTAGTTGTTTTTGAATTGAGTCATGAATTGGTGAATTACTATTATTGGAGAATTAGATTCAATATTCATTTTTAAAAATTTTGATTTTATTATCAAATAATTCTACATTTAGTGTAGAAAAATCTACAATTTTGAATTTAAATTAAACTTAATAAAAAATTTATTATTTTTATTTAAACTTTGAATTGAATGGTTGGTAATTGTCAATAAATTAAAATCATCACTGTTTAAAATAACACGAGGAGTCAAACAAGGTGGACCACTAAGTCCAATTCTCTTTAGCATTGATATTGATAAGCTTGGTGAAATGTTTAATAAACTTGCAAATGGAATCAAAATAGATATTATAACAATCAATAACATATTCTATGCTGATGATGTGCTACTTATAGCAAATAGCCTTGATGAAATGAATCAGTTGTTAGAAATTACCAATAAATATGGACAAGAGTGTGAGATTAAATTTAATCCAAATAAAACACATTTTATGATTATGTTTAGCAAGCAATTTTAAGAAAATCGAGAAAATGGGAAATTAATCATGTTTCAGAATCAAGAGGTTAAAAGAGTCATAATGATGAAATACTTAGGGATGTGGATAGATGAAACTTTTAATAGTAGAGAACACTTAAAGAGTAGAATAAAATTGTTTAATATGGGATTTCAGAGGTTGCAACAATACTTCCTCTACAGACAAAAACAGTCTAGTAATGGACTAAATAGTAATAACAAATAGAAAGTAAGCTTGAATGTGTAATCGAAATCAAGGAAGTATTAAAAACTATTGGAGATGAAAGAAGAATTAAGCTAAATCAAATTCTCAGAATCGAATACTAGAACTTTAAACGATATTTTCTTTTTGTATTGTTTTTTTCATTACTTTAAAATGTGAAATTTTGTATTATCTTTATTTTGGAAATTGTATATTATCTTCATGTATTTTTTTTTCTTTTACCAATATAAATCTCATGTAGTTTTTTTTAATTATTTGTAATAACTTCTTTTTCTTATCAAATGTGATATTTATACTGAGTAGGAGTACCGAAAGATATTCCAGCGTTTTTATCGCCTTTGCTGCGGCCTTTTTTCTGGAAACAATAAAAAAAAACTTTACTTATGCCTATTTTATACAATTAAAAAAATCAGAGGTTATAAGAATGTAATTTAACATTGATTTAGTATGCTGATTCGATAACCTCTATTCGATATATAACGACATGTTCGAACAGTGTTTGTTTGTGTTCGAACACTATTCTGTTTCATAACATTAGAAATAAAGAAACAAGGCAAATATAGAATTGTTGAAAGTTTGTACACTTTCCTCAATAAGTGGATATTCAATTGAGTACTATGGTTCTCATAAAAATATCATACTCGAAAAATGTTTGCTAATGTCCTCTTTTATTGGAATAATGTGCCGATTCATCACAGATAATCGATTTAAGGATTTAAATTTTCTTTTTCAAAAAATTGCGTTTGAACTAGCAACTGGAATTTTAGTTTGCTTTCAAATAAAAGAGAAAAATGAAAATTGAATTTTGTATTTACATTTTAACTAAAATAATAATAAAATAACAAATAACATGTTTTATATATTCACTTGAAATTGAACTCTTAATTTTCTAAGATTAAATTGAAATAGAAAAGCTTCCATGACGACAAAAGAATGGACGAGTTTTTTTAAGGGCTTGTAGTCGTCTTTTGGACTGGCAATGTTTAAAAATCTTGAATTTTTAATGAAATATTTTTGTTTTAAAAACTGAAAAAATTGAAAAGGTGCTAATCCTCAGAGACTGAACATTTTTATTTAATTTTTAAAAAAGAAAATTAGACACAAAAAATATAAAAATTAAAATTCTTTTTTTCTAATAATATAAATCAAAGAAAAAAAAATTGTTAGTTAAAAACCAACACTTATTTACGAGCTAAATTAATTTTAATAAAAAATTTAAAAAAAAAAGAATTTTATTCTTAATTTAATTGTCTAAATTTTAACTTAATTCAGCACGAAATAATCAACGTTTTAGATACAGTACGTCAACGATACTATCCCGGTTTTCATTCTTATTTTTTGTTGTATGTTTGACCTTCATTGTCATTTATATTTTCGTTTACATTAATAACCTCATTCCCAATTTCATTTATTGCGATCGAAATCGATTTATCACAAACTGCAATATTGCGTTAAATTAGGATTGTATCAAATTTATAATTGTGACTTACAGTTTCGGTTATCAATATTTTTTATAATTAAATATTTTCTATAATTTTAATAATAATAGTTCTCATTATTCTCTAACTGTCTGGCATTTTACCATAATTTCTTAGAAAAAACCATTCAAGAGAAATGAAATAAAGATTCAATTTTTTTGTCATTGCAAAAAATTAAATTATATCAATTAAGCTGAATTTTGTTTAAAATTTTTTCTATTTTTATATGTCAAAATGCCTTTTGATTCCTAACAAGCCAAGTCAGTTGATTATTTTGACATGTAAAAATTGGCGGTTATCGCCCTTTTAGTGATAAAAATTTATAGATAAAAATGATGTTTTTGCAATTATGAATAAACCAAAAATATGCACAGTTATTTTTTAGAAAAGTGATGAATTAGTTCAAATATGATTTTTGTAGAATTGATTTAAATGATGTAAAAGAATCACTGTTGGATTATAAGTTAGATGATTTTAGATTTACATTGATTTTTTAAAAATAGATTCCATAAATATTCTCTAAAATCTTTAGTTCTAGATAAAATAGCTAAAAATAATATGATTTCTAATTATACCCAAAATAATTTTTATTTTAAATTTATTCTAAATCTGATATAAAATGTCAATGTTTATAAAATGTCAAAAACCATGAATTTTAATTTGAATTAAAATTTTTAAATATTTATTTTGGGCTTTGAAAATTTAATCCAGAATAAAGCTTTCGTACTTTAATTCTTATCTGAAAACTTAGATAAGAATTAAAATTATTAATTAATATTTTAAGCAAAGACGGTCCTTCAAAAATTGATAATTCTATTAAAATGTATCATACAAATGGTAATTTGGTTGTAATATTTTGAATTGTTTAAAAGTATGTCAAAATTGATAAAGCCGGTTTCGGAATCGTTGAGCCCAGTGTCGGGTGTTCACAAGAAAATTCTAGACATGTTGAAAGTTTGTGCGCTTTCATCAATGGGAGCCTTTACAATTGGATATTATAGTTCTCTTAAAAACGTAAAAGTTAAAAAATGTCTATTTATGTCTTCATTGATTGGAATTGGATGCGGATTAATCACTGAAAATTCATTTAAAAATTTATATTTTTTATTTCAAAAAGTTGCATTTGGATTAGCAACTGCTGCATTGGTTTGTTTGTCAGGTTACAGATTTGGCGAAAAACGAAATTCATAAAAAATAATAAAAATTTGATTTGATTTTTTTATTTTCTATTTTCCATTTTTTGTTTAAATAGAAAAATATAAGATCACATGATCTTAAGTTATTTTACTCTAAAAAATCTTTATGTAAGGTGCACCAAATCATAAACCTTAGTCTAGCGATTAAGATTTAGCTGTTTTTTGAGTCTTAATAACTCAATTCTTTTCAAATAAAAATATTCCGAAAAAATTTTGAAATAGAGTTGGGGCACCTTAAAATTCATGGTCATGTTGTTCACCCGATTTATTAATTGAAAATATCACGTAAAAAATATGATTGTAAAAAAATAAAGATCGATAAAACGAATAAAATTTTTTTAGGATCATTCTATTTTACAAAGGGAATATTGTGTCACCACACACTCACTTATGACTAACACGCACTCGAGTCTTATCAACACACATTCATTTTCTGATGAACACACTACTTTATCAACACACAAAATTAGTGCGTTGTTAAGTTTAAAAAAAAATTTAAAAAAAAGTATTAATTTTTTTTTAGATAACTAACTGAACAACACACACTTTTTGTGTTTTATTAAGCTTAACTCGATTCCTATAAATATTCTTTTCCAAAAGTACAGCACTTGTTTCGAAAAAAAGGCCTGAGCGTTACCGTTCCCAGAACACATTTAAAAAATATTTTCATTTAAAAATTATTTTCGCGTTATAATTACTGAATACCTTATACAAAAAAAATTCAACTTTCAATGTACGATAGGTCAATGTGTGTTGATAAGACTCGAGTGTGTGTTAGTCATATGTGAGTGTGTGGTGGTAAGGGAGACTCTTTTACAAATATAAAATTTGAATTTGAATGTTTAATTATAATTTCTAATTACTTTAGTTTAAAACGCAAAATTAGTTTGAAAAAAACTAAAATACAAAGGCCTCTTTTTAAAAGCAATAAAAAAAAGTACCGAATGAGTATTAAATTCATGATTTAGAGAGGTCGAAGTTTAATTTGAAGTAAATTTAAGATATACGCGATTAATCATATTACTCACACCAAATAGTGCTTCATTGTTTGATTTTGAACTTGAAAACGAGAGAGATCGAAAATTTTGCTGTTGATTATTATTTGGTTATGGTCTTTGTGTTATTGGTGGTCCATTCTAAATTTTTTCTAAAGGTGGTTTGTAAACTTTTAATTATTGGTTTAATTATTATTAGTAATTGTAGTTTATCTCTTTTGGCTTTGATTTAAATTCAGTTTTTTGGTGGAGTTTGAACCACTTACAATTCTCTTTTTGTCATTTACAATTATTTTTTGAATTATAATTTCTAAGTAATGTGTATGGTGATGATTTTACTCCAGTTTTCATTCGTGGATCTCCTTTTAAACATCAGCTTTTCTAAAACCAATTTGATATAAGCCAGGGTCATGAATTACTTATCATTTCCAAAAACTAAAGCTTAGAAAAACCCATAGCATATAATTAAATGTTCTTTTTTTTAAATGCAATAAGATAAACTACGCTAAAACAAGCAATTTTTAAATATGATTTTTCGACGTTTTACAAACAAAAAATGCTGGTCTCTTTTTTTACAAGCTTCGAAAATTTCAATAAGTTTTAAATTTCTTGCTCTCGATCAAAGCAAAAAATAAAAAACAAAAAACCCCCTCATCTTCTTTTCAAAATTAATAAAAAAACCTCTAAGCTTTAGCTTTCTAATAAAAATATTTTACACAATAAAATGGAAATTTAATAATAATGGGATAATAATGGGATTTAAAAATAGTAGTAAAACAATTTTTGGACATTTTAGAAACTAAAGCTTTTTCTCCATATTTTCTATTTGCCGTCTTCTTAGAGAAAATTTTTAAAAAAAAGGGCATGTTAAAGTTTTTTGATTTTTTGTTTTTTTTGTTTTTTTTTTACCGAAAAAATCACTCTGCAAAGCTTTTAAAGCTGTTACCAAGATAACATTATTTAGATATCAGCTCTTTAGCTGATGCGAATAGATATGTTTATCTTGCATATTCTTGTCATGTACATACAAACGCAACCAAAATTGGTCGGGTTTGGGTTTGAGTTTAGGGTTTTAAACCACACTTGACAACCAACCCGAGACACCCGATTTTTTCGGGTTTATACCCGACAACCAACCCGAGACACCCGATTTTTTCGGGTTTATACCTGACAACTAATAATTTTTCAAACTTTTTTTAACATAAATCAAAAAAAAAAATTTTATTTAAAAAAAAAATTAATTTAATGTTCATTTTTTTAAAACTAATTATTTAAATCTTTAAACTGTTAAGAAGACCTAGATTGCATTTTAAGAAAGCTCTGTTTTTTTTCAAGTCGTCACTCATATTACCTGTCCTTTTTTTACAGATTACTCCACAAACACTAAAAAATCGTTCAATAAAAGCAGATGAACCAGGAATGGTTATCAAAATTCTTGAAACTGAATACAAAAGAGGCATTTTTTTTTTGTTCTCGTTCCAAAATTGTTTTGTTGATAGTGTCTCTTCATTTTCTTCTACTGGTTTATTAATCAATGATATAAAAATATCTTTTTCTTTTCTTAAATTCGAAATATTTGTCTTGTGTTGATTTGTTTCTTGTTTTTCTTCTTCGACGTCTTCATCATCTTTATGTAAAATAAAAAATAAATCATCGTCATCGTCGTCATCCAAATTTTTTTTCTTTTCGATATGTTTTTTATTCTTATTTGCTATTTGCTGATTATTTTCTTCTTTTAATAAAATATCTAAGGCGACTTCAACCAAAGAATCAACAGCTTTTTTCGAAAAATCTTCACCGAACTTTTTCCAATACCAAACATTAAGCTTAGATGTATTCAAAAAAGCAGCCAAAACATATTTTTTTGAATTTAATTCGAATTCAAACTTAAGTTTAAAACATTCTTCTAATTTCGAGCAAATTCTCTTGTATTCTTTATTTAAAGAAAGTTTTTTAAATGTGTTGAAAAGAATGAGGAGTGATGGAATAACATCAGCTATTGATGCTTGAGTGCGTTGAAAACCAATCGAAAACTTGTAAGCGGGAAGCAAAATCTGCAAATAAAACTGAATTTTTTCTATGCTAATTGGGCAATCACTAAGGTCTATTCCACGCATATAAGCTTTGTAAATTGATAATAAAGTCAGAAATGATGAAGACCATCTTGTTGCATTTTCACATCTAATACGGCATTTTTCATTTTTAAAAATTTCACTAATTCGATTTGACTTTCTTATGCTTGCGGCATATGAATTTAGTGCGACCAAATCATTAGAAATTCTAGGAAAAGATTTGATGGCTTTTCGAACGGCCAAGTTACATTTATGACACGCACAATTGTAACGAGATATTTTAGTACCTTTTTCGTCGTCAAGTTCAATTACTAAATCTTCAAAAAGTCCACGGTCATTTTCGATTAGATACTCATTTTCAGGAACATTTTCAACTTCTAAATTTTCGAATTCTTCAATTTCTTTTTCTGAGAGACAAACAATAGGAATAATAATTGAATTCATATCTTTGATTATGACTCTTAACTCATTATCAACCTCTTTCAGATTTAAAACTTTTTCAATAGCTTTAATTTGATCATCTAAATCATCACTTTCTTCATCATTATCACTTTCATCTTCATTATCAAAGTCGTAGCCAATATCTTCATTTGTATCAAATTGTTTGAAAAGTCGCAAAAGGGAGCTTCCTTCGTCGCATACAATACCTTAAATATTATAAAAAGTTAAAATTTAGATAAAAAAATGTTAAGTCTTCTTCTTAATATTCGAGCTTGAGTCAAAAAAATCCAGACCCTTTTTTTTTTATTTAACCGAAGAATCAGACTCACTATTTTTTTTTAATAAATACCTTTGATTTTTGATCTATCAAAATAATAGCTGTTAACAATAAGCTCGATCATTTTTTTGATATTTTCAGCGTTATGAGGACCAACCATTTTTTCAAATCCAATTACAAGACACTCTTTATCAAAATTATTATTTGTTATCATAGCTGCCAAACCTATAAAGTCGTTCATTTGATAATCGGACCATATATCAACAATCAATGTAATTACCAAAGTGTCATTTAGTTTTTGATTTATTAAGTTTTTTAACTTTTTAACAGCATTTGGCAAAATATTACGGGTAAATGATTTTTGACCTGGTACCTTAATACATGCTTTATTTAGGATTTTGATCAAAAAAGGGTTTTCAAGCTCTTTAATTGCTGAGTTCGAGGAGATAAAATACTTGACTAAATCCAACTGATCTTCATCTAAACCTATGGACGTAGAAAAAGTTAGTAAAAATAAAAAAATTCTTTTAAATTAAAATTACCATCAAGATTTTTATTTTTTGACTCATACCAATTTTCGAACCATTTGTTTAGTTGATTATCTGATAAAGTATTATGATTCTTTAAATGAGTAGTTAAGTTTGAACTTTCTCCAAGCTTTTCGTTTAGGATTGTATAACAAACAATACAAACAAATTCAATAGAACTTTTTGGTAGTGATTCAAATTCAGATTGTGAATCAAAAAAGTTATAAATTGGCGTTTTTTGCACAACTTTATCGCCAATTTTAAATATTTTTTTTTCAAATTTCTTTTCAGATGAATTTTTCAAAATGTTTCTAACAGTCGTCCTGTATTCGGATTTTTTTTCTTCGGACAATACTTTTTTGTTCGACTTAGGTTTCTGTGCTAAACTATTTATTTCTTCGTTAATCGTAGAAAAAATTGAATCTGTTTGAGTAGTTTGTTGAGTCGAAATTTTTGAAGAAGATTTTGATGTTGATGGCGTACTATTTAAAACTTGTTTTTGAGGATTTATTTCATTTGATTCAAAATACATTGAAGAAGTTTGTCCTCTTTTAACGCCGCTTCGGAGGCGAGTTGAAAACATTTCTCCTTTTTTTTGACTCTTAAAAAAAATATTTAAAATATTATTTAAATATTTGTTATTTAAAAAAAAACCTTTGAAATTAGTTCACATCTAAAACTAAGAGAATTCGAGCTTTTTGTCTCTTTAAGTTTAAAATTATAAAAAGCATTTTCTTCTAGCTAAAAATATTAAAAATTTAATTTTGATGTTAAGGATTAAAAAGTTTAAAATTGACTAATTACCTCTTCAAATTCAATCTCTTCGTTCAAATTTTCAAAAGGAACAACAAGGTCTTGTCCTATGAGTTTAGACTTAGCAAGTTTTTGATCTGGTTGATCATTCGAAACTCTTATTTTGAGCATTTGTGCCATTTTTTAAAATGTTTTTTTTTAGCGAAAATTAGTTTTAATTTTTTAAATTAGGATTGTAAAAATCAATAAGTGCATAATGAGTAAAGTATACGTAAGAATTTAAAATTTAGTAAATGTTAATTTACTTATAAACTTCAAAATTTATAAATGATTAAATTGATTTGATAAAAAAAAACATTTTTTAGCTAAGCTGTCGGGTTGGTTGTCGGGTATAAACCCGAAAAAATCGGGTGTCTCGGGTTGGTTGTCGGGTATAAACCCGAAAAAATCGGGTGTCTCGGGTTGGTTGTCGGGTATAAACCCGAAAAAATCGGGTGTCTCGGGTTGGTTGTCGGGTATAAACCCGAAAAAATCGGGTGTCTCGGGTTGGTTGTCGGGTATAAACCCGAAAAAATCGGGTGTCTCGGGTTGGTTGTCGGGTATAAACCCGAAAAAATCGGGTGTCTCGGGTTGGTTGTCGGGTATAAACCCGAAAAAATCGGGTGTCTCGGGTTGGTTGTCGGGTATAAACCCGAAAAAATCGGGTGTCTCGGGTTGGTTGTCGGGTATAAACCCGAAAAAATCGGGTGTCTCGGGTTGGTTGTCGGGTATAAACCCGAAAAAATCGGGTGTCTCGGGTTGGTTGTCGGGTATAAACCCGAAAAAATCGGGTGTCTCGGGTTGGTTGTCGGGTATAAACCCGAAAAAATCGGGTGTCTCGGGTTGGTTGTCGGGTATAAACCCGAAAAAATCGGGTGTCTCGGGTTGGTTGTCGGGTATAAACCCGAAAAAATCGGGTGTCTCGGGTTGGTTGTCGGGTATAAACCCGAAAAAATCGGGTGTCTCGGGTTGGTTGTCGGGTATAAACCCGAAAAAATCGGGTGTCTCGGGTTGGTTGTCGGGTATAAACCCGAAAAAATCGGGTGTCTCGGGTTGGTTGTCGGGTATAAACCCGAAAAAATCGGGTGTCTCGGGTTGGTTGTCGGGTATAAACCCGAAAAAATCGGGTGTCTCGGGTTGGTTGTCGGGTATAAACCCGAAAAAATCGGGTGTCTCGGGTTGGTTGTCGGGTATAAACCCGAAAAAATCGGGTGTCTCGGGTTGGTTGTCGGGTATAAACCCGAAAAAATCGGGTGTCTCGGGTTGGTTGTCGGGTATAAACCCGAAAAAATCGGGTGTCTCGGGTTGGTTGTCGGGTATAAACCCGAAAAAATCGGGTGTCTCGGGTTGGTTGTCGGGTATAAACCCGAAAAAATCGGGTGTCTCGGGTTGGTTGTCGGGTATAAACCCGAAAAAATCGGGTGTCTCGGGTTGGTTGTCAAGTGTGGTTTAAAACCCTAAACTCAAACCCAAACCCGACCAATTTTAGTTGCGTTTGTATGGTCATGTATCTGAGAATCTAGAAGCTTCGAGATGCTGACAAGTATATTCTAGAATGCTTATCAGGAATCTTATCTTTGATAGAAGCACTTACGTGTACATTTCATAGCATTACTTTACTCATATAAATAGATGTTTCATTCGTTAGATCTTTCGATCGATCCAACACTTATATTTAATAAACTTTATATACAATATATTGTATCTTATTTAACCGGTAACAAAGCTACTCTTTGCGATAAAAAAAATTTTTACCTAGTGCAACAAAATTTGCTGCACCTGTTGGCCAAGTCTGCAAAATTTTGTGCAATTTTAATTGCGTATTTAAATTTAAGGCTCTTTTTGTAAGTGCGCATATTTGCAGCTAATTAATAGATTTTTGCAATTTTGGGATTAAAATTTTTTTTCTGCAAATTTGCACAGCATTAAAAAAACTTAAATTAAATACGCAATTAAAATTGCACAAAATTTTGCAGACTTGGCCAACAGGTGCAGCAAATTTTGTTGCACTAGGTAAAAAATTTTTTTATCGCAAAGAGTAGCTATATAAGCTTTGCACGGTGATTTTTTCGGTCAAAAAAAAACAAAAATAAAAAAACTTTAACATGCCAAAAAAAGAGATACTGAAAAAACTTATGTAATATAAAACTTTTCTTTAAGACTTTTATGATTAAAATAAGAGATTAATAATTTGATTTTTTTTGAAAAATGCTAAATTCTAAAAAACATAATCTGAATTTCATTCTTAAATGACTCAATTCACCCAATTTTATTTTTGTCCAAACGCTGATTATTTCAAAAAGCATTTTAAAATTAAAATTTAATTTTCTTAAAAAAAGATTTCAAAAATTTTATTTTACGAATCTTTAGTTCTTGAAAAATATAGTATGATGTCTAATTATAGCAAGATTTTTATTTATTTTAAATCAAAAATTAAATCTTAATATCAAATACAGAATAAAATTTAACTTTTTTGTAAACTTAAAATTAATTTGAAAATAAAAAAAAAACAAAGATCAAAATAGGAATTAAAATGAATGAAACTGAAGTAATGATCCTAGGTAATCTTTAAACAAAGATACACACTTGAACAAAAATAACTAAATAAAAAAAAATTTAAAAATGAACCAATTAATTAATTTTTTACGCTTAGAGGGCTCTCCAAAAATTGAAAACTCAATTAAAATGGAGTATTTAATTAAATTTGATGAAGATCAATTTAATAGCATAAAGCAAATGCCAAATTCAATTGAGTCTGGTTTGTTCATGTCGGCTTCGAAATGGTTGAAGCAAATTTCAGATTTGTTGAAAGTTTGTACACTTTCTTCAATAAGTGGGTATTCAATTGGGTACTATGGTTTTCATAAAAATATCAAACTCGAAAAATGTTTGTTTGTGTCCTCAGTAATTGGTATAATGTTCGGATTCATCACAGATAATCGGTTTAAAAATTTAAATTTTCTATTTCAAAAAATTGCATTTGGACTATGCACTGGTGTATTGGGTTGTTTGTCAAGCTACAGATTTGGAAAAAAACGAAATCCATAAATAAAAAATTTTAAATTAATAATTTTTTTAATAATAAAAATTCTATTAAAATTTTAATGTTATTGAAATTTTATCAAGTTTCACTATGTCTGTTGTAAATATTTTTTTGTATGGTGAAACAACAATCTCAATTAAGTGTTAAAAAAACAAGTACCGATAATGATTAAATTCTAATAAAAATTTTATCTTTAAATAATATTCTTATAATATACAATAGTAAATTATAACGCTTGATTAAATTAAACAAAGTATTATTTTGTGAGCAAATTTTTCCAAAAATTTTTTTCTATGTTAAAATTTTCTTATGTATGCTAACAATTTCAAAGTATGCCATCGGTAGCGCAATAATTCCAACATGGCAAATAGAGTCTCGTAGTAAACCGACTAAGGACAAAAAAAGTTTAAACAAATCGACCGTGAGCAAAAGTGATTAATTTTATTTATAGTTTTAAATTTTTAATTTAATAAATTTTGTTTGGACAAATTTTAATTTTTGATTTAAAAATGAATTTGATTTTCTTTTGTGTTGTTCAAGTGTAAAAACAAAACAAAAAATTTTACTTTTTTGTGAACTTTTTATAATTAAAATTTTAAATCGATCAAAACACGAAATAAATACATTAAAAATTTCAATAGTCACAAACAAAAACAACAAAAATTTATTCATTTGTCTATGACAAATGTTTATTTAAGATAAACATTTAATAATAACAAAAAATTTAATTTTGAATTAGAAAACAATAATTTGAATTTTCGACTTCTAAGATCAAAAAAAAAAATTTTTTTTTTCAAGCAATATTGAAATTAAATCATTGATGAATGACTATCGATTCATTAATCACTTAATTTCTAAGAATATTAAAATTTTGTCGTTGTTTTTTTTAGTTTAACTTTTTTTAGGTTTTATAGGAATTTTAAATTTGAAGAGGTCATTTTCTGAAAAATGATCTCTTTTTTTTTAGTTTCAATGTTATGGTCTGTTAATTTACTTTTCGCATATTTTCAGATAGCTCTCCTTTAGTCAATTTTGAACTGGAATAAGTTTCAAAAATAAATTATTATCACCCTAATTTCGTGTTCATAGAATTTCTAGAAAATTTTTTTCTTCATTTCAAAACCTTTTCTATTTTTGAAATTCAAGTCCATCTTTTTTCAAATTAATCAGACACTTAAGGTTTTCATACATCAAAAGTTACCTTTTAAGATTTTTCTATGATCTAGTGTTCTTCTAAAATTCGATTAATCAGAGCATTTTTTGAAGCATTTTTTTACTTTTTTAAGAAATTTAAGCTGATGAGAAATTGTCGATAATTTTAAAGTTGGCGAGCACTAAGCTTTGGATTGCTTTCAAAAGCCATGTGTAGAACACTCATATAAAAACTCATTCAGACTTTAGTTTAATTTACTAAACTAATCTTGTACCTTTTTTACTCTCGACATTTTTCGTTGAATCAGAAGCAAAATCTTTCATGTTATTCTAAATTTCAAAATTAAAGAAACAAAGAATTGTATTTTAAGGTTTGTTAAAATACAACTTGGAATTCTTCCCTATTTTCAAAATATCAAAAATTCAAGAATTTACTTTAGATTTAATAATTATTTTGGAAAAAATTAAATATCTTAACCAAGAAAAACCGAAAAATTTTTAAGGTGCCCCAAATCGTTAATATTTAAATCTTTAAATTTTATATCTCAATTGGTAAGCGATTCCGAAAATTTTCTGAATAAAAATGTAAATATATAATGATAAAATCTAGCGAAGATTGTTTCGATTTTTTAGAAAACTATTTTATTTTGGGCAAAATAAAAATTTAAATCAATTTTCAATTTTCAATTTTTTTTTTTGAAGAATTTGAAAAAAAAATGAAAATTGATTTAAATTTTTATGTTGCCTTTATTTTGAAGTATTTTTACAAAAATTGGTTATTATGGTTATTATGAATCAAATTGTTCAAAATTAAAACCAATTTTCAAAAGCATGGTTAACTATAATTCAAAATATTTTCGGAATATTTTTATCAGAAAAAACATGAGTTATTAAGGCTCAAAAACAGCTTAATCTTAACTAAGGTTTATGATTTGGTGCACCTTACCTATGTTATTTTTTTTCTGAGTTCTGAGTTTTCTGAAAAAATTTATCAATTTCGAAAAATAGTTTTGCGACAAATTTTGTGAGTTCTAACTTAGAATCGGAATCTTCTCCGTTCTGAGTTAGCAAACTTTCAACTCAGAAAAAAAATAACATAGGTAAACATTTCATCTTAAATCAATTTTTTCACCAAATGTCAAAGCAAAGTTTATATTTTCAATTTTTTGGTAATGGATAATGGTGTTAATAAAACACGGAGATCGACTCAAAAAATTCCCGGACTCATTCCGACCACCGATGTAGAAAATTATCTCAGCTTTCGCGCAAAACCATGAACAAAGCTCCAGAACTATTTCTTCGATTTTCACAAGCATCAGAAAAAATATGAAAATAAATATTTAAAAAAAAAAGAAAATCCGACCTTATTCACCATGTAAACAACTTTGCCAAATTCCGACCGCCATTTTTCTATCCCAAAATTTAACAATATTGAATTTTTTATGTAAAATTTTTCTAAATTTAGTAAGTTTTTTTCTGCGTGTTTGCTTTGTTTTCTCATGAACTTGACATTTCCCATTTTCTGGTACATTTGCCGCAAGGGTTAGAAAACGTGAAGAATTTCACTGGACCAGAATAAAGATCTCTATAAAAAAGTCCTTTTTGTTTAGCTTTTAATTCGTCTCATCAATATCGAACTTTTTTTTTTCTCAATGACCTATTTCACCTCTTGCAAACAAATTAACATATTATTAAGAGTTTAATCAAATAAACCTCATCTATTCAAAACAAAATAAAGTAAAAACAAATCGCATCTTTCTAATCTAACCTTTTAGAATAAAATTCAAATTAATCATTTCGACTTGGAAAATAAAAAAATAAAAAATTCTTTTTTTATTTTTTAATTAATCACTTTTTATTAACTTAAAGATAACAAGTCTTTGTGCAATATTAATCTCTCTGCATTTTTCAAGTCCATTTTATTTTTTTCGTTTGCACACAGACAACAACTTTGAAACTCGTCGTCATTTCGCTATATATACTTTATTAACCTAAATTTTAATATTAGAAAAAAAAAAGTAATAATAATAATAAAAAAATAAAAACTGTATTTTCTTTTACGAGCTCATTTTAATTCTCATTTATTTTTTTATTTTTAAATAGAGATGTTTTTAGGCTTAATTATATTGTTGAGTATAAGCCGAATAAACTCATTTAACTTGGATACTAAAAGCCCTATTGTTAAACAAATAGATAAAAATGTCTACTTTGGATATTCTTTAGCTCAACATGTTCAAAAAAGTGCCAAAACTCCTTAGTAAAAAAAAATTTTTTTTTTGATTAAAATTAGAAATAAAAATTTATTAATTTTTTTTTAATTAAGTATTTTAGTCGGTGCACCACTTGACTCGACTATTTTCAATGGAATTATTTTCAACAATTCTGGCGCTATTTACAAGTGTCCTTTAAGCTTTAATAAAGACGATTGTCAACAAATACCTGTTGATTTCATGTCAAAAAATAGTGATGAAAGTAATTAGAAAATTATTTTTATACTTTTTTTTTTTTTTGAATTTATAATTTCTTAGCTTTAGATATTCGAAGTTTGAATTTTCTTACATTTTTTTATAGTTACAACTTTTTGTCTGATCAGTTACTTAATTTTTAAAATTATTAGATTTTACGTGAATTTCGGCAAAACAAAAATGAGACTTTTTTTCGAAATATGTATCAAGATAAAATTAATTATGTGAACAATACGGCAAAATAAAGTTTTATTACTATTACTATTTCTATTTTTATAAAAATTGACTATGCAAATATTTTTTTATTTCAAAATTTTTTTTTAATTTTGATTCAATCTTCAAATTTTTAAGTGCATTTGCAAAAAATTCAAATTTAAAATTGAAATAGTAATAGTCTTAGTAAAACTTTATTTTGCCAACAATACCAGATTTATGTGATTAGGAAAATATTCAAGCGAAAAAAACATTATAATTATGACCAAAAAATAAGTGAATATAAAGTCTCAAAAACTAAACAAATTGATTTTCTGGAGACGTATAACTCAAGTTTTTAGTCCTGCTTTTTGATAATAATTTCCAATAGTATAAGTTTATTGCGCGACCGTTAAGTTTATTTCTATTCAGCATTTTCAAAAGTATACAATTTGTAACATTTTTGCTACATCAAACAAAACAGAAAAAAAAGTTTTTCCATCGAAACTTTTTTCCCATAACTGACTTTATGTTGAGTTAATTTAATTTAAATAGTATTCTGCTCTCATTAAAATGGTTTTGTAATGTTTATATTAGATATCATTTTTTAAGAAGTTGTCAAATCTATCACCCGAGACTATTAATTTTAAATAAAAATTTCAATTTCTGGTGATGGTCAAATAAAGACAAGAATTTTTCATATTTCGGTTTAGCAAGGTTGGTACATTTTGTAGCAATTTAAAGCTAAAAGAAAAGTATACAAATAAAAAAGTTATAATTAATTAAACGAATTGAAATAAGTGAATTAAAATGAACTTCACATACCCATAAATTTCTTAATTAATTTTAATAGAGATCCTATTGAATCTGTTAAATTCGACTTCGAGTCTTGTCCAGACTTGGTTTTCCAATTAGAGGTAAAAATTTTAGCAAACAAAAAATTCATTAAAAAAATTTTTTTATATTCTGTAGAGGTTTAAAGCTTAAGGAAAAGTAAAAATGAAAAAAATACCGCAAACTTTGTCTACTACTCTAAGAAATAAAGTTGAATTTTGGTAACATTTTTGATTAAATCTTTTTAAAAATTAACTCTACAATTTTTTTAATTAAAATTGGAAATAACTTAATTTTGTGGTCGAATAAAATACCAACTCTGGGCTTTACTTTTGGAAAAAAGATTCAATTTGACATAACCTTCAAAAAAAAAATTAAAAAAATGTTATAACATGGTATCGATTGAAACTTTAGATTTAACCCATATTCAACTTAATTTTTTATTTGAAAATCTTTAGATTTTCGAAATTTGGAATCCAATAGTTTTCTCTATCTTTTGCTATTTTGAATTAAAATTAAAAAAAAAACTTTGTTTCCTTAAAAAAGAAAAATTTTCAAATTGTAATTTCCATTTTTAAGCCACTGATGGTAATGTATATTTAGACGATGACTTGAGTGAACAATTCAAGGGCCGTTTATTCGAAAATCAATGGCTCGGTGTGAGTTTATCGAGTACAATCGAAGGATCCTTCTCAGCATGTGCACACAAATACGTTCACTATTATAACTTTACATCTCGTGATGCTCATGCCGCCTACGGAGCATGCTACAGATTTAACAATGATTTTACACAAGAATACAAACACGTTCCATGTCTTCAATATTCTCATTTAGTCAAAATATTCTATTCGAATAATTATGCTTTTTGTCAAGCTGGTACTAGTATGTCAATACTAGAAGATAATAGTCTTTTATCATCAAATCAAATAGACACTTATTTAACATTTGGTATGCCGGGCGCACTTAATTCCCGTGGTTTAATATCCGTTAAAACAATTGGTAAAAATTCCCAGAGTGATTATGTCTACAAGAATAAGACTCTGTGTAAATTTGACATAGAAAATGATCGACCAATGACTGATGGATATTGTCCATCTTTATGGGAAAAATATAGCTATACTGGAATGTCACATGTCATGATTAGAAAATACTTAAATAATCCTAGAGTAAATCTAGTGGCTAGTGGAGCACCTAGAGAAGGTCTTTATGGACTAGTTCGATTTTTTACTATTAATTTTGATAGTAGTTTCGGACCGGTAACAAAAATTCTAAATTTTACTCTAAAAGGATTTCAAAAGGGCTCTTATTTTGGCTTTAGTATAGCCGGTTGTGATTTAAACGGTGATAAATTAGATGACTTAATAATTGGTGCGCCTTATCAAAGTCGTAAAAATGAACCAAACTCAGGTGCTATTTACATTTATTTTAATCATAAGTCTAGAGGATTTACTGAGGGTTATTCACTTAATTTTACTGGCCAATCAAGGTCTTTATTTGGTCATGCAATTAGTTGTCTAGGTGATTTAGACAAAGACGGATTTAATGACTTTGCAGTTGGTGCTCCTTATGAAGATGATAAAAACTCATCTGGGACTGTTTATATTTATCGAGGTGCTTATAATCCAGATAATATTAAACTCTCTCAAAAAATACAAAGTTCTCATTTTGAAGAAGAATTACATAACTTTGGTTATTCTTTAAACGGTGGTGTTGACATGGATGGTAATACTTATCCAGATTTGGCTATTGGAGCTTTGAAATCAAATAAAATTGTACTTTTAAGAACAAGACCAGTCGTTCGAATTAAAGCTTACGTCAAAGATATGAATCAAGAAATTGATCAATTTATTAAAGAATGTACACAAGACGATGTACAATTGACATGTTTTAATTTTAAAATGTGTTTTCAAGTGGTCAATGGTTCCACTCAGAAAATGAAAATGCCTTTATTAAATTTTACTCTAGAGGGTGATGTTTTAAATACGGGTTATTCAAGAGTATTTTTTACCGGGTCGAATTCGAATATTTTAAATAAAAAAATCGAAATAGACCAGACGGAAAAATGTGAGTCTATAAATGTTAATATTAAAAAAGATAATAGTGATTATGTAAGACCAATTAAATTTGTGTTAAAATATAAATTTGTTGAAATTGAGAGTTCTAGTGTGAGTTTAGAGTCAATTAATGAGATGCCAATGGTACACGAGGATTTAAGTGAATTAAATTTCGAGGCTAATTTTAAAAAAGATTGTGGTGATGATAAAAAGTGCATAACTGATTTGAAATTGAGCGCTAGGTTTGTTGATTTATTAATTGGTGATGACAATGTGGCGTTGTTGAGTTTTAAAGAGAGAGATTCAGTGACAGTAAGTGTCATTTTGGAAAATGTTGGACCCAATGCCGAGCCAGCTTATGCTACACAAATTGAAATTAATTTCGATCAAAGATTGGATTTTATTAAGAAAACAGAAATTGTAATTTTTTTAGTAAAAAAAAAAATTTTTTTTTTATTTAATTTTTTGTTATTAAGGAACCGTCTGGTTTTTCATGTGATATAACATTGAAAAAATTAATTTGTAAATTGACTAATGATGTACAAGGTCTACCGTTTGGTGTAAATAAAATAGCACGATTTAATTTGACATTTAGTTCGACAAGACTTTATAAATATCCAAATATATCGAATCAACCGAATATTATATTCAATTTAGAAGCGAAAACGTATTTGTTTTTTAATTTAGGATATTTTTAAAAGCCACTAATTTATTATCGTTTTTTTTTAGATTAAGTCATGATTTGAATGTTGAAAATAATCGTGTTGATTTATTAGCTGTTCTTAAAGTTAGAGCTAATTTATATTTATATGGGTAAGTTTTTTTTTTAATAGAAAAACAGTTTGGCTTTACAGAAATCATCTAGAATCGACTGTCTAATTTAAAGACGTTCAATTGAAGGTTTCGGTTTGTCATACAGTTAATTAATCGCTTTTTCGAACATAATTATTGCGAAATTTTGTTGTTCGGATTAAAGAGTGTTGTTCAATTAATTTGGTAATTTAAATTCATCAAAACCCTATTTATCTTACTCGGGACAATCGTCATCTTTTAATTAGTATCTCTCAAAGACCGTCCTACCATCACCAACCAAATCAAATTACTCAGCTTACAAACGCTGTCAAAAATCAAAAGTTTTTAGATCACTAGAAATAGAAGCATTCTTATATTTCATTCTAAATTCATTCTGCTTCACATACATTTTTTGCCCAATTTTTCCTTAATTAAATCATATTTTAATTTCATAAAAAATATATTCTATAATTCAACGGTTGATTGACCAACACACAATACTTTAAGATAATGTTCGCCCCTGAATGATTTGTTAAACAGTTGACTCTAATTTTAGAAAAAACGCGGTTTTCATTTGACCATAAACGAATTTTATATCGCTTTTTTTTTGGGGATAAAAATTAAGATGGTTTACGACTAACGTTAGATTTTCAAAAGAACCACAGAAGAGTAAAAAATAGGATTGTGTAATGTTAAATTACAATTTTCAAGATATTTAGTTAGCGCCAGAACTGTTAAATTCAGAAACGAATATTATCTTAGTCTGAGTAAAATAATATTCGTTTCCTACATAAAAAGCCTCAAAGTTTTTTAAGTTTTTTATTTTTATTTTTTATAAGTTTTTTAAATTTTTTATAAGTTTTTGATACTGTTTCTGTGTCTTTCAAATGACGCTTGATAACCAACGTTAGAATTTACTTCGAGGAAACTATTATACGTATAATTTAAAATTTTTTATTTTTTAAGTACGCGTACACCTGAGCAAGTATTTTACAGTGATAAATCAATAATTCGAGGAGAGAGTTCAATAGAAAATCTCGACCAAATCGGTCCAATAATTGAGCATACCTACATAATAAATAACGGTGGTCCATTTTCAGTACATAACTTTTATTTAATTATTGACTGGCCCTATGAGTCTCGATTAATTGATTTCGACACTGAAAATAAAATTCAATTAATGACTGGAAAGCATTTACTTTATTTAACCGAAAAACCTACAGTAAGTCAAATTTGTAAAAATATTAAAAAATTATTTTTTTTCATTTAATTTTTTTACCAAAAGAAAATCCCCAATAATCATCCGATTAATGTTGTTTGTTCATCGTATCAAGTTGATAATTTAAAAATATCCGATTTTAAAAATGTCCAAAAGAGATCTGCTGCTTTGGATATGGATGATAACTCTGTAATTAAATCCCCTTTGAAAGAACATGCCTCATCTCGAACAGCCATAATTGTAAATTTTAATTAATTTTCTTTTTCAGGATTTAGATCTAATTAAGAAATACTTTTTAGGACTGTTTTTCAAATACGGCCTATTGTTACAAAATAAATTGTTCATTTAGCGGAGAGTTTAATAAAGATGAGACCATATCTCTTAAACTTACTGCTCGTTTATGGAATAGTACACTTGTCGAAGACTATCCAAATTATGAAAAAGTCTTAATTAAGTCTCATGGTAAATTATATTTGAGTGAAGATATTCATGATGATAGACCAAGTGACAATGAAAATAGTGTGGCTACTATAGCATATTCGAGAATAACTATAAAACTAGAAAAGAAACTACCTATTTGGATTTATTTGATATCTGTTCTAATTGGTTTAGTTTTGTTAATTATTTCGACTATAGGATTTTATATGGTAAGTCAAAGTTTTGTTTTTATTAAAGATTTAATAAGTGTTTTAATTTTGATTTTTTGCTTTAGCTTGGATTCTTTGAGCGTAAAAAATTTGGCGATGATAAATATCTGGAAGAGAATGATAAAGTTAAAAATACTCCTTATTAAAGAATTAAACAAATTTTATTCCTTATTTTTTTCTTTGAGATTACCGGTATTGTTTTTTCAAATAAATCAGAATGTAGATTTTAGATGTTTATAATTTTTTTTTACTAAAAACTAATAAAAAATTTAATTTCAAAAATGTAAAGAATTTTTATCTTTTAACTTATTTCTTATTATAAAATATTAAAACATACCAACTTTTTCAAATACTGTTTCCCTTGTCGAACAAATAAAAATAATCTGCTAAACCGAGGTAAGAGTTAATAATGAGAGCTAATAAAAAAAACAAAATTTCTTTAAATTTTTGATATTCACCTAAAACCAAGTTAAAATAAGTATTTTAAATTTCTTAAAATATGTTTTAAAAAGAAACAAAGAAAAGAAGAGTTTTAAATACAGTTTTAAAGACTCAAAGCTGTTCAAAAAACCAAGTTAAAACAAGTATTTTAACTTTGTTGGATTAGAAATGGCTCTTAAGATAAGATTATGGTGACCCTATGTAAACAGGTCTATAAGAGTCTTTAAAATTTTTCAAAGAAAACAAATATCGGAATAGCTTAATTTTTCTTTTTTTTCCAATTTCTGTTTAACATGGCTGATAGCATTGAATGTTAACACTTTAACGTTTAATACAGTCAGCTCACCTTAAACCGAACTACGCTTATCCGAACTACTCGCTTATCAAACAAATTTTCATAGTCCCTACTCCCGTTCAAATCGATTTCCATTAAAAAATTTTCT
>NTPY01000521.1:22081-32348 GCA_002922825.1 Brachionus calyciflorus | reverse complement strand
AACAATTGTTGCAAACTTCGAGGAAATTAAGACCGACGACTTTGAAATATTGACATTGGATAGCGTCGAAGAGGGAGTTTCAGCAAAGTCTAAGGATAATCAGAAGAGTGGAAATGAAACAGAGGGTGACGGAAGTAAAAATGAGTTACCTGTGGGGTTGGATTTAAGTGAATCCGCTTTAAACGAGCAGCAGCGAGTCAAACTCACCAAATTGATTAGTGATAACCGAGATTTGTTTAGTAAAACTTTATCCAATCCTGGCAGTGCAAAAAATGTAACGCATAAAGTTCCGACAGGGGATCATCCCCCTATTAACTGTGTGCCTTTTAGGGCTGGGGTTAAAGAGAAGAAGATAATACAGGAACAAATCGATGAAATGCTAAAACATGGAGTGATAAGGCCTTCCTATAGCCCCTGGGCAGCGCTGGTTGTTCTTGTTGGGAAAGGATGGCTCAGTCAGGTTCTGCATCGATTATAGAGAAATAAATAAGATAGTGAAGCGGGATGTTTATCCCCTGCCTAGAATTGACAATAGTTTAAGTGGGTTAGGTAAAGCAAAATTTTTTACTTCTTTAGATCTAACCTCACATCCATTGGCAAGTGCCAATGGATGAAGAAGATATAGAGAAAACGGCTTTTATAAGTCATTATGGCCTTTATGAATTCGTAGTAATGTCTTTTGGATTGTCCAATGCACCTGCATCTTTTCAAAGATACATGGACATGGTTTTTGGTGGGTTAGAATGGAACTCTTGTCTTGTCTACTTAGATGACATTATTATCTTTTCTGCGGACTTTGAAGAACACTTAGTTCATTTGAATCAAGTTTTTGACAGGTTAAGAGCAGCAAATCTAAAACTTAAAGCTTCGAAGTTTTCGTTCTGTTGTAAGGAACTAATCTACCTGGGGCACAAAGTCACAGCTGAAGGGATAAGCCCTGATCCTAAAAAGATAAAAGCAATTAGTTCTATTCAAACGCCCAAAAGTAAACAAGAATTAAGAAGCTTTTTAGGGTCCACAGGATACTTTAGACAATTTATTAAGGAATATGCTCAGTTGACAATTGAACTTTATAAGCTTGTACATAATAACGTGGATTTTAAGTGGGAGAGGATTCATCAAGTTCTATTCGAAACTCTGAAAGAGAAGCTAATTACTGCACCAATCCTGTGTCAACCAGATTTTGACCACCCATTTATTGTAAGGACTGATGCTTGCGAAAACGGCATTGGAGTCATTCTGTTACAGGTGATAGATGGTAAAGAGAGGGTCATTCAATATATAAGTAGGGTCCTACAGCCGGCGGAAAAGAAATGGGATATTAGGGAGAAAGAAGCTTTAGCTATTCTTTGGGCTTGTCAAGAATTCAGAAGTTTTGTGATTGGCACGAGATTTGTGGTTGAGACCGATCATCACTCCCTCCAGTGGTTTATGAAAGCTAAGGCACATTTAAGACTAGTAAGATGGGCATTGAAGCTGTCGGAATATGACTTAGAAATCCGATATAGAAAAGGCAAGGATAACGTGGTAGCAGATTATCTTTCAAGGGTAACAAACCAGGAGCAGGATTTCGACAGCGAATATGTTCTTGATCCTTATTTGTTAGTCCTTGAGGAAGATCCTCTTGCAAATTTTGATATGATTAAAGAGCAATTGGCTGATCCGATGATCGCTTCAATCATCAATAAGTATTTTGGAAATTTAAGAGTTTCCGAAAATCCTATATCTTAAGGAACTCTGTTCTTTATTTGAAGACTTCCCAGGGACCACGGGTTCTGGTCCCGAGTCGGCTAAAATCTGCACTTTTGAAACATTACCACTCTAATACGTTAGCTCATGTGGGTAGGGATAGAATGTTCAGTTTCTTAAGTAAAAGGTATAGATGGGTGGGCTTTTGCAGCCAATTAAAACTTCAAAACCTTTGAAGTTTTAATTGAGCCAAAAGACCATCAAATTTTAGGCATTGACATATTAGGACCTTTTAAGGTGACTAAGCGTGGTCACAAGTATATTTTAGTTTTTATTGACTTGTTTACTAACTGGGTAGAAGCGTGTGCACTTAAAACTCTGGAAGCGGAGGAGGTTGTAAGGATGTTTTATAAAATAATTATAACAAGACATGGGTGTCCTTCCAAGGTTTTAACTGACCAGGGTACGCAATTTACGTCAGATGTCTTCAAAACCCTCTGAGTGAAATTTGGAATCGAAAAGCTAGAAGGCAGTGCAAAGCATCCCCAGACAAATGGCAAAACAGAGAGATTTATCAGATTTTTAACAAATGCACTATCCACTTTAACAAGTCCGGATCAAAAGGATTGGGATGAGTTGATTGATGATTGTCTTTTAGCTTTCCGTGTGACTTTAAACAGAACCATTCAAGAGACACCTTTCTTTTTATTGTATCGTCGAGACGCAGTATTACCTGGTGATCCCATGTTTAAGGTTTATGATCAAGACCTGAGAGGAGATGAAGATGGAGATGATTATTTCGGTTCTGATTGTCGTATTAATTATAAAGTAGATTTGTTAAATAGATTAAGAACGCATTATGAAATAATTGAGGAAAGAAGGGAAAGAGAAATCAATTATTATACAGATAGGTATAACCGAAGCGATAAACACGTTGAGTTTGCAATTGGCTCGCAAGTAATGGTTTACTGGCCTGTGCCTAAAAAGGGATATTCACAAAAATTACTGCCAAAATGGAAAGGACCATACAAGGTTGTGTCAAAAGTTAGTTCCGTTACTTATAGGATTGAGAAAGACAATAAAACGATCGTTGTTCATGTTCAGCGGATAAAACCTTTTGTTACATCTGATTGATTTTTATAAAATTTAGTTTTTGTTTTATTTTTTTTATTAATTGTAATTTTAATTTAAAGCGAGGCTAACCATAGAATGTAAATTAAGGTTGTTTTATGTTTAAAATGTTTAAAATAGAATGAACTCTATCGGTAGTGGATAAACGGTGCTAAAAGTGTCGCCATTGTGACCGACGTCCCACACAGGTCGATGAGGGGGGTTCAAAGTGAATAATAATAGTAAAATTAAATGTTTAAAAGAGTGAGAACTCTATCGGTATTGGATAAACAGTGCTAAAAGTGTCACCATTGTGACCGACGTCCCACACAGGCCGATGAGAGGTGTTGTAAATCCACGCGAGTAGTGGTAAAATAATAATTGAAATGGGAAAAAATAGTGAATGAAAATAATTAAAAATGTTTGTGTTAAGCTAAGATAGGAACTTGTTTGAACCCGAAATATTGCTGCATAGAGTGCTCAAAAGTAGGGTCACGCAAGGTACCAAAAATGACGTATTCGTTTTTGGAGGNGAAAAAAATAAAAACATTTATAAAACAAGTCCTAATACCTCCCCGTTTAATCTATTTTATAGACTGAATTAAATGTGTTCCTTTTTTAAGCCTTAGTAAAAATCATTCTAATTTAATGGTAATTGAATGAGACCCATCTAAATCACTCTGTACAAAGTTATTTGAATCTTCATAAATTGAAGTGATTTAAATTTAATGTAAATGACCAAAAAATAAAATACTACTTTTTTATAATTTGGGCATCTAAAATTGTATTATTAAAATACACGAAGAAGAGCTTTATACGCGAGTAGCGAGACTTTATTCACTGAAGGCATGGCCAGACCTAAAGAACCTTACCTTTGTTAAAATACACTAGCCACGCATACCACGTAACTCCGAAATTATTTTGATCATTTTCATGTGGCTTTTGGCTTAACATCTGATGGAGCTACTTTTTCGTTCGGTTTAGCTCGAGTGGTAGACGACTCGAGTCTGACTCACTTATTTTCGACTTGAGTCGAATCTTTTTTTATGATAAAAATTGAATCAGACTCAAATCTGAGTTAAAATTATTTTAGTGACTTGGACTCGAGTCGAGTCTTAAATAGAAGTAAGACTTGAAAATGATTTTTTTTAAAAATTATTTAATTTTTTTCTTCTTTTGTTAAATACGATATAACTGCCCGAGACTCATTCTACGGGTATCAAACATATTTTTAAAATTTTTGATTTTATGGGAATTTTTAAAAAATATTAAAAAATATAATCCTTTCCCATATAGAATAAAAGACAATTTCAATTAGAGTAAAGCTTGCTTTTTTAGACATTACTCTAAGAGTACTAGGCCAGAGTTTACGGTAATTGAAAATTAAATGTTTAGTGAAATAAAATCAAAAATTTTAAAAATAAGTCTGATACAAGTCAAAAGAAGTAATTAATATATATGGCAAGTTTTCAAAAATAAGAGGCATTAAAGAGTCAAAAGTCTTGTAAACAACAGGGGTAAATCGTCACGGTTTAAAACGGGCCTTGAACCGCCAAACAAGGTCACATGTCACTCTGTGCTTCAGGGAGTTACTTAAGTCATATTACAACTGACCAAAAAGTATACTAAGAATTAGCAACTAATTGGTACCGTAGTAAATTTTTTAATCCTTTATTTATAGATCTTAACAAAGTTTTTATACAAAGGTTTTTTTTTCTTAATTTTTTGAAATTTTGAAAGTTTTAAATTCGATGCGGCGACATCTTTTTTTTTTTAATTTTTTATCTTAATATTTTATTATTTTTATTGAATATTTTTTTAAATATATTGTCAATATTATTTAAATTTTTTTCTTTTTTTAATAGATTCCTCATTTTCCATATAGACAATTTAAATAATGATATAATTCTTACGTCTTTTTCTTCAATATTCAAATTTAATATTATCTCTAATTTATTGCAGCTTACGGATTTACTAAGCCCTTGCTTAATAAGTTCAAAATATTTATTTGTTTCGGTACATTCAAAAAATAAATGATCCCTAGTTTCTTCCTGCAAAAAACACATTTCTATCCTCATCTTTTATATTACTTTACATTTAAAGATAATGCATCATTTAAAATTTTATAATTAATTACCCTGAGCTCAGAATTCAGAGACTTGCTATTTATTGTATTATAAACATTTTTCCAATCAATATCACGATATTCCGATTCTATTTTAGATCTTTTTTCATATTTTTTCCTAAATATTTTATATATGTTTTTACTTGTGAATGATGTTCTTTTCTGTAAAAAAAGCCTATCGTAAGATTTAAATTCATTAACGCATTCAATCATATATTCATAATATTTGGGTATATTTATATCTCCTCCATAAGGAATAAGATTGAAATTTCTCAACCCAATGTCCCTAAGGTAGAATTTAAGCCAGAATATACTTATTTGAAAAAAGTCTCTTTGATGATTCTTAGCTATATAGAAAAATGATTGCATGTGTATAGTTTTTAGACGCCCATAAAGGTTAAACATATTCATACCACCCTCTTCAAAAGGAAGTATTAAAGTGTCTCTTTTAATAAGTTCTATAGGACTATTCAAAATAAACTTGAAAATTAAGGAATTCAGATCTTTATTTTTATCTTCGCTAATATAAATAAAATTTGCCAAAAACCATAGTTTACTTAAAATAAAAGTCTTGCAAATTGTTATTCTCTCAAGCATATTCAGAGATGGTAAATCCCAAATGAATAAATCTTTTTTGATCTTTTCAAAAACAGCCTTATAATTATTCAAAGATATTCCTTTTTTATTAAACCAAACTCCCAAAACTTTGAAGTCTTCATCCTCTTTATCCTTTTAGATCTCCCCCCACTCATCGAATTCTTGAAAGAACAAGGAAATTGATAAATGGTCAGCTAAGTAGCCTCCAATATCATCTGCATATGCAGTACATTTTATTTCCCTTTCATTCAAAACATATAATTTGTATCCTCTAATATTTTGATTGTTTTTTATTCTGAGCATCAGTTCTTCAATTAGAAGAATGTACAATATCATTGATAGAGCACATCCTTGTTTGATTCCAGAGATTATAGAAAAAGGGTCAGATTCTATTTTGTTCATTATAATTTTGGCATAAGCCCGTTGGTAAATTCTTATAATATTATTAAGCATAAATTCACCAATATTTAAATGTCTTAATAGAGCAAATAAATACCGATGACTTACACTATCGAATGCTTTTTTCTGATCAACACTGATAATATTCAAGTCCTTATTGCTATCTTCAATCAAATCCCTAAGTAAAAGAATATTATCGTTCATTCGTCTGTCTTTAATTGAACAAGTCTGATGGTCTTCTAAGAACCTGTGGCTTATCATCCTAAATCTATTCGAAATTATCTTTGTAAAAATTCTATATTCTAGATTTGTTAAAGTAATAGGTCTCAAATCATTAATACCCTTAATATCTTTCTTTTTCTTTGGAATAAGTTTAATTTTAGACTCATAATAAGTATTTGATAGCTTTCCTGTATGATCATTTAGAATATCAACAAAATAGTGTCCAAAATACTTAAATTTTTTTTTATAGAAACCTATCGTAAGACCATTGGGTACTGGCGATGAGTTTTTCATTTTAAGAACTACTTCCTCAGCCTCAGCAAAAGTTATTTTGTATCCAATGTCGAATTTATTTTCTACTAAATTGAAAGGCTTAATAGAAAATTTATAGTTCTCTATTAAACTCTTGCTAACCCTTTCGGTTGAAAGTAAATCCTTATAAAAGTTTGAAACTTCGGACATTATTTTATCCTTATCTGTTAAAATCTCTTTTTCAGTTTGGAATTTGTTTATACTATTTTTTTCAGACTTTTTTAATTCCTTCTCTATAAGTACTTTAGTTGGTTGATAGATAATGTTTCTCTTCGCCTCACAAGCCCTTTTTTCGATACCTAGTCTTTCTTCTTCATAGTATTTTTCTATTTTAGTTTTAATCTCTGATCTTAAATTATCATTATTAATATCAATGACATTTAAAATGTCAAAGAGATTATTTATATATAATTTTCTAACTGAATTTAATCTTCTCGCTTCACTTTTTAGAAATTTAATAACATCATTAATAAAGAATTCATACCATTCATTTCCATGTTTTCGAATTAACATTGGAATAAATGAGCATTTTTTCTTTATCTCTGAGTCAACCCTTTCCTCTTCTAAAATTAGTTCATTTAATTTCCATTCATTTGATTTTTTGTACCTACTCTTAATCCTAAAACTATTTTTAAAAATTTTTTTTTGAAATATCTAATATTCCAAAAAGAAGAAACAGTTTCTTTAATTTTGAAAATACAAAAAAAATAGTGATTATTTATACATAATTTATCCATAATTATATTTTATTGAAAAAGAAAGGTCATAAAAAAGTCAAATAAAATCATTAATAAACTCCGCCCAACACTCCTAACAGACTTGGTCTTTAAGACACCTCCTTTTTTTCAAGCCTCTAAAAACGCTGGAAAAATTGTGAATAAAAAATTTAAAAAATGTATCTTCTATTCGGATTTCGTTATTTTTTATAAAATATAATTATTTTATAAAAAATATATTGAATATTTTAAATTGCAAGTTCCAAATAG
The DNA here is from genome assembly GCA_002922825.1 of Brachionus calyciflorus. Lineage (NCBI taxonomy): Eukaryota > Metazoa > Rotifera > Eurotatoria > Ploima > Brachionidae > Brachionus > Brachionus calyciflorus. The sequence continues at coordinate 24,908 of NTPY01000521.1, read as the reverse complement.
AAGAAACTGTTTCTTCTAATAGGCGTTTCTTCTATTTGGAACTTTACGGTTAGTAGGATAGAGTTCAAATTTTTGAGTTAATTAAAAGTATAATTTTTAAAAGATTAAACAAACTCAAAAGAATTTTAAAGTTTTTTTCTTTTTTTACTTATTTAAAAATATCATTTACAAAAGATTATACAAACCCAAAAAAAAATCTTAACGTTTTTTTTTTTGCTTTTTGATTTTATCAATTAACTTATCAATAAGAAAAAATGAAAATTTTAAATTCAATTAAATTTTCTAATTACATTTTGATTATAGTGAAAATTGTCAATGGAATATTGTCATAAAAAATTGTCATAGGAAAAAAAAACAAAATTGTCAAAACCAATTAAAAAATTAATTAAATGGCAGATCTGATTGGAGATTAATTTTAAAAAAAAGATATTGTAGATAAAATAAGAAGAATATTAAAAGACGCGAAGTTAAAAAAGAAGCAATCTGAATAAAAATTAAAATTAATTAAATTAAAAAATAATTGAGTCATATAAAAGTAAAATGATGATTAAAGGAATAATACCTTATCTACTCACATTCTTTAAAAAAATCTTAAAACTAAAATGTCACAAGTAATTTTATATCTTGACACCGAATTCAAATTATCACCGAAAAGCACCGCTCCCAAAAAAAAGAAAAAAAGTCGAGTTGGTATAGATGTGTCAATAGAAAATGTGGTGCACTTTTTAACTTAGAATCAAGGGAAAGAAACAAAGTCGAACATTATCATACACCTTTAACCAACTGTGAAATCGATTGTATAATGTTTTTCAAGCAAATAGTCCAAAATGTCATAACAGATCATGACATTCCGCTCATAGATGCATACAATCGTCAAATCAAAAACTTACAGCGAAATATTCATACAATGAAATAGCTGAACATTGGAAGCCATTTACCGTTATCAAGTCAAATTTGCGCTATCACAGAAACCAGACGAAACCAAACAATCCAAAACAAGTAAAAGATATACAAATCAACGAAATATACTCAACACTGAACAGCCAACAATTTTTACAGTTCGATAACAAAGACAACATTAATCGAATATTAATTTTCATGACTCCAATTGGTATGAAGATATTGTCTAATTCTAAAAGATGGCATTTTGATGGGACTTTCAAAACGTGTCCGACTCATTTTCTGAAAATATTCTCAGTTCATGGTTAATATCAGAACCAAATCTATCCAGCGTGTTATATTCTTTTACAAAACAAAGAATGCGAGACTTATGAAGCTTTTACAAAGATGAAAGAAATTTTAACTGGAAATAATTGTACAATCGTTTTACAGGAAACACTCTCTGATTTCGAGTTAGCTATGATTCAAGCCATTAGCGTCGTATTCGAAAACGTAAAAATTTATGGTTGTTGGTTTCACTTTAACCAAGCGATCATATGTTATCTTTTCAACCAATGTCACAAACAAACACTTTATTACAATGATTACAATTTTAAACAAAGGATTCGAAAATTTAGTGCGTTGGCACTTGTCCCACTCAATGATGTCAAAAATGGTTGGAACAATATTGTGGACACAATACCAGTTAGCCTTGATAACGATTTATAAAAATTTATTAAGTATTTTGTCAATACTTGGTTACAAGGCAAGTATCGATTTTCATGGAATCATTTCGAAAACAATGGTCCGCGAACAAATAACCACCTTGAAGGTTATCATTCGAAATTATCAGCGATTCCATCAGCGAAATCCAATAATGTTTTAACATTTATCGATATGATCAAAAAGTCTGCGTCTCAAGTTCACAGCGAATTCCTTGCAAACGAGCGTAATCCTATCGCAGACCCAAAACAATTACCAAAAAACAAAAAAAAAGATCAAGTTTTTGTCACATTACAAGAACAGTACAGCAAGCAAATGCTTACCTTTGAACAATATTTTGACAAATTATCTGCTCATATAATGGAACCATACGGTACAAGCCAGATGAAGAAGAGCAGAATAAAGACAAAGTTATAACTAATCATTTTTATTTTATTTTTTCGTTGTTTAATTTGTCATATATGACTAATTCACACTTGACAATTTTTATGTGACAATTTTGTTTTTATTTTCTTATGACTTTTTTTTTAATGACAATTTTGACCTTCTCCTACATTTTATTTAATTTTCTTCTTTTAAATTATTTTTAATTCCTTCGATTTTAATGAATTAAGATTTTAATTATTCTCTTTAATTGTTTAATAAAAGTAAGTTTATATTTCTTTTATTTTTGATTTGAATAAACTTTTATTAGTTTTATTAAAGCTTTTAGGTATGAGCATACTACGAAGCATACTATGAACATATTTACGGTAAAATAAAGTGAACTAAATTTCTCATTTTTTTTATATTTAAAAACAAAATTTTCAAAAAATTTTGATATTTTTTGAAATTTTTTTTGACTCTTTTAGGCTCCCTTTTTTTGAAAACTTGCCATATTTTGAAGCATATTTCGCATAATAAAAAGCATATTTGGAGCATATTTGGACCCCCTAAAAAAGCATATTTTGACAGGCCCTGCTAATTAGCCATACAGTACAATCCAAAACAAAGTTAACGACCTGTTTAAACACTGTTTATACAGAACATACACAAAACAAAACCAGAGCAGAAACAAAACCAAACCGAAACAGAAACATTTAAAATGGTTTTGTGTTGATTTTGTTTCTGTTCTGTGTTGTTTTTGTTTTGGTTCTGTGTCGGTTGTGTGTATGCTCTGTTTAAACAATGTTTATGTTTTCGTTAACTTTGTTTCGGAGTGTACTGTACATTATGAAAACGATTT
>NTPY01000900.1:87347-100894 GCA_002922825.1 Brachionus calyciflorus | reverse complement strand
AAATTTGTATTAAACTATATGTATAATCTTTGTAATAAACAAAATTTTTGTTTAATTTTTTTTCTTTAAAGTTTATTATTTAATGAATTGATAAAAAGATGAAATGATGAAATGAAAATTTTCTTGACTTTGCCCATTGTCATGTAAGTTTATCTTTTCATGCATACAATGCAATTTAATAGAAACTTTTTAAACAAAATTGATTAGATTTTAAAAACAAAAAATTTGATTGTACTTATCGTGGCCAAATAAAATGTGTTTTATTTTTAATATCGTTAATCTAGAAATTGATCTATCAATGTTTCAAAATTAAATGAAACTCTTTAGAGTAAAAAATCTCTTTTAAAACATATGTCCTTGATAAAACTTAAGAGCAAGGATAAGAATCATTAAACAAAAATTTTATAAATTTTTTCATTCATTATTTGGTTTAGTTTTTAAAAGTTATTTTTTTGAAATTGTACCAAAAATTTATTTTGAATTTTCGATATTTTCTTTTGTTTAATGTTTTATTGCGACATATTTTTTAGGCATTTTAATTTTCATAATTTAAATTTCGGAAAAAGCCAAATTTTATCTGAAAAAAACATTTTGAATTCGGATACGCTCTATTACGGTTCAGTACGAATTCAGTTCACCATTTTTTCATTGCTGTAAGAGACTAGTAGTCTTTCAAGAAGTAAAATATTAAAAAAAATAGACCTTAAGATTTTTCATTGATTTATTTTTTGAAAGTTATCTCGGGTTTTAATTAACCCAAAATGTTTACATTTTTAAAGCCTGTAAAATAGCTCAATTGGTGTAGGAAAAATGGAATGCATCATTAATTTATCTCTTTTTTTTTTTGATAAAAACTTCATATTTCCTAATATACCATTAATTCTAGAAAAAATAAACATTCAAAACTCTACTCTTCTTCTTCTTTTTTTTAATAAACAAATATTTTAACAATAAATTAAATAAGAGCTTTTTTTTTTTGTTGTAAAAACGGATTTGTTATTGGTGCAAAATTGATTCAACCATCTCAACATCTAATTATTTGAATTATTTTCATAATTTTATTAAACCATGAACCTAAATCAATTCAGCATGCTTTTATTTTATGCTAAAATTTTTTTTCGTTATTTACTGATTAAATTTGCAAAGATCAAGTTGTAACAAAAAATTTGACCTACTTTTTAAGATTTCATTTTGAAATCTTTAGTAGAAGTAGTAGTATAAAGCATTTTTCTTTCAAGTGATCATAAATAGTCAAATTTAAATTGAATATAAAAAGTATTTTCTAAGTAATAGAAATTTTTTTTTGTATATCGGTTTAAATTGAATACCATAATTCAATTAATTATATAAAGTAAAAATTTTATCTAAGGCTTAAATTGATATGGGTAAAATAGAATCGATATTAAGAATCTGCATCTAAATTGATCAAGTTGGTTTAGAATAAATAATAAAATAACTGGTTCAACTTTGAGACAAAAAACTCATTTTATTCAAGTTTGATTTTTATTAGTGTCTCACTACCCTAGTCGTTCACATGTTCCGAAAATGAACGTTCTTGTTTCATTCGAATTCATAAAGAACCTTTCATAAATTTTCTTGACCATTTCAAAAATTTTCAAATGAATTTTAAAAAACATTAAAAATTATTTTAAAATTAAAAAATATTTTTTCTTTTAAAATATATTTCTAAACTATTTATTCTTTAAAAACTTTTATCACTCAAAAAAGCTTAATTTTTCTCTAAATTTTTATGAACTAGTCAGTTAGTCATAAAAATTTAAGATTTTAAAATATTTAAAAGGATTTGAACATTTCTGAACGTTCATTTTTGGAACATGTGAACGCTCACGGTAGTAATTAGAAGAAAATTCACTTAAATAAAGTTCAAACACGTGCATTTTTTAAAAAAAAATCCCGATATTTTTAAAACGAATTTAGTTGTTAATGAATTTAGTTTTCAATTTTAATTACAGTACAAATTAAAGCTAACGATTGTTTTCCTTTCCTGAGAAAGGAAAGAAAAGATTTCAAAAATATAAGTTATAAAATATTAGTTTTTATTGATTGTTTTCTTCAGAGGAAAAGTCGAGGAACAAAATGCCTACTAGTTAGTTTTAATTTGTACTGTACCTAAATTTATTAACAATGAATTTAAGGTAGTTAAAATTGAGAAAAATTTAATACGCCTTAAGCTATTTTACTCAAAAAAGGACAGTGAATGTAAGTTATTTTCTTAAAAAGTTTTGCCAAAAACAAAGCATGAATTAGTCCTTATTTATTTTACTCTTTTAGAAGATAAATTATATCAAAGAAGTAAAAAAAAAAAAAATTCTAATTTTTTAAAACCTAATGCCTCATAGATTAGAGTTCAAAATTAACTTAAAACAAAAGCAGATTAACAGCTTTAGTTTACGAATTTAAGTAAATGATTAAATGATAACGTTTCATATTAAATAATAACATAATTGATTAGGCAAGACCATAATTTTATATCTTAAAAGCTTTATAAAAGCGTGCAAATTTTGACAGATTTAAAAGCATCTGAGAAGCCTTCCAATAAAACTTGGAAAAGTTGTTTTTTATTAGTAAAAAAACTCTTTTTTTTATAAGTAAAATAATTTTACCTAATTCTTAATTAAGTTTTTTCAAAAATTTATCGAATGATTTTTTCTTGATATTTACTTTAAAATTTTAATAAAAAAAAAATTAATAAATAATCAAATAACTTTATTTCCTTATGGATAAAAATTAAATTTTTTCTTTTTTTTATTTTCTTTCAAGCTAATGCTTTGATAAATCATGAAATGAATAAACAAAGCAAATTAGAATTAAAAGTCGACTCAACTCAATCATCACAAACAAATTTACTAAATTCAAGTACAAATTCAACCAATTCACAACTAAGTCGACCAAGTCGCATACCCAAATACAATCGAGATCATCATTCATCCACCAATTCAACAAATGAAACATCGAAAAAAAAACACTATTCATCATCAACCAAAATACCTCAACGAAAACCGACCACACCACCTCAGACCCTTATCAAAAATCCAAAATCTCCATTGACAAATAACGAATCACAAAAAGTAATCAATTCAAAAACATTCGACAAAACACCACAAAGTCTAATCACAGAATGTAAAGAAGTTAAACTATTTATGAATAATAAAAATTTAGTTGACATTCTCCTAGTGCCCAAAGAGGTCAAAAACATACGTACTAAAGACGACGAAGGCTATTCGACAATGTCATCCGAGATTATGCATCGTACACAAAATACAAGTAATCGTACAAGTACAACCAATCCAGAGACAATATCAACCAATTCAGTAGAGACATCCTCCTCGAATAATAATAATAATAATAACTTTACTAAAAATTGTAAAAAAAGATATTGTTTTCCCACGCTTAAAACTTTTAATTATTATTCAAACAACCGGTACTATCATCAATATCACAAAAATAAATCTTCACTTAATTCATGTTGTAAATATTTGTCAGACACTGATATACAATCTCTATGCAATCAACTTAATTCATACGATAAAGACTTATTTTATAATGTATTTCATTTGGATACATTATATAATAATGTCGATTATATTTTGTTTAATTCCTATGCATCCGATACTGAATTGGAGTATAATTATAATCGTCGTTATGGACGTTATAATGAGGTACTGGACTCGAATTATCAATTGTATATTAATGATTATTTTAATCAGGGTTATGATGATTATGAGGATGAGGTAGAAGAAGAAGAAGAAGAAGAAGAAATGGATGAGGAAAAGAGTCAAGTTTCTCAACAACAACAACAACAAGAAAATGAATTAATGGACTATGAATTAAAAGAAGAATATCAATTTGAAATTGATTATTCGAATCCGAATATTGTCGAATTGAGTGTAGATGAGACTGATGGTTTTGTATTCGACGATGAAGATGTTAATTTTGTACTCGATTCGAAAATATGTTTGAATGAATATAAAAATATGTTTGAAGAGTCGAAATTGAATGAGGATTTAATATTTTCATCACAGAGTATGTCATCGTCGTTGAGGACGTCGACGAGTAGTAGTGACGAATCGTCAAGTGAATATCCCTCATCGTCTGATGGCTTGTCAATTGATTCAATAAATCCGAAAAATAATTATGTTCTGAATCATGATTATTTTATGGATAGTATTGATAATTATGATGAGTATGAATTGTGTGATGGAAATAGGCTACTTATTGAGGAAACCGATGAGAATTTAATGATTGATAATTTTGATCTTGATGATTTTGTCAATCAATTAAATGTAAGTCTTTGGAATTTTTTATTTAAAAAGCGTTTCTATCGATTTAATCCGAACTCAAAAAAAAATTTAAAATGAATAATAACTAGGGTTGTTAAAAATCAAAAAAGTTGTGTTTTGAAGTTTCAAAATTTTTTTTTGAAATAAAACATTTTTACTCATGTCTTATAAAATGAAAAATTTAAATTTATTTTCAAAAAAATTTTATGAAATGAAAAATGTAGTAGAAATATTAAATTTAAGGGTCTTCAAGTTCATTAAATTTTGATCAAAAAAATTAAAGTGATTTCGAGTTGTACAATCTCAAAACTTTCGATTTCATCCCAAAAAATTATCAACCAAAAAAATAAACAGATAGTAAAATTCAAGAAAAAGTATAAATATAAAGAAATCTTGTCAGGAAATTGGTCATATGACTAAAATCTGACTTAATTTAACAACTCGTAGGTTGTTAACATAAGCTTTTAACATGAAAATAATATAATAAAAAAAAAGGTTTTAAAAAAATTTTTTCAGAAACTTAATGTTCATGCTTAAGTTCAATTAATTTAATGCTTAAGTTTAAAAATTTTCAAGAAAACTTTTAATTAAAATTATTTACCGTAAACTCGCCCAAACATCGTAAATGTGGTTTTTTACCCCGCATTTAACACGGTTTTTGGACATTTTTACAGAATGCTTTTAAGTCGGTACTAAAACTGAAATTTCTTTTTTTATGCGGTATTAAACATGTAAAAAATACAATTTTTTTTTAAATTTAAAAATAAATTAAATTTTATTCGAAAAATTAATATTTAGATTTAATGCCTGGTTTAAAAATGAAAATTCGATTTTAATACAAAAATTTACATTTGATTTTTTTTAAATTTTATACGAAAACGTTTTTAAAAATGAAAATTATTACAAAAGACTTTGTCAACTTAAAAAATTTGAGCTTCTTGGCTTCAGACTCAAATTGGTAACTTACATAAACTATTGAACCAGTTTATTGTTTTTTTTTCTTAACGCAAAAGCTTTCTGTGCGATAGATGTTTTTAAGTACCAGGTTTGAGTCTTGATGTCATTTTTTTTATTTTCTTTTAATATTTATTTTTTGAACAATACTTGGGTTAGTTTTGTACTTACTTTGAAACAAACATTTTATGTAAAATCATCAAAAGGGTCTGGGTAGTTGAATGTTGTCTATACGTAAATAAAACTTGGTAGGAAATATAAAAAGACCATTTAAAAAGAGGCAAGAATGGCAGAGATGGTATCGAAAGCAAGTAACGAGGAGTCAATGATTTAGAGTTTTTTTAAGTTGACAAAGTCTTTTGTAATAATTTTCATTTTTAAAAACGTTTTCGGATATAATTTTAAAAAAATCAAATGTAAAATTTTTTTATTAAAATCGAATTTTCATTTTTAAACCAGGCATTAAATCTAAATATTAATTTTTCGAATAAAATTTAATTTATTTTTAAATTTAAAAAAAAATTGTATTTTTTACATGTTTAATACCGCATAAAAAAAGAAATTTCAGTTTTAGTACCGACTTAAAAGCATTCTGTAAAAATGTCAAAAAAACGGTGTTAGACACCGGGTTAAAAACCAAATTTACTATTTTAAACCCCGGGGTTGTTTGGGCGAGTTTACGGTATTAGATTTTAATTTTAATTTTTTTAAACTTAATAATTATAAGATCAAAAAAATCAGTTTGAAATTAAAAATTAAGGAAATTTTGTTCGATCAATTTTGAAAGAATAAAAAATTTTTATTAAATTTTTTCAATCAAAAATTATATTTTTCAAAGTTTTGATTTTTGAAAAGTCAAAATTTCGAAAAACAGGATTTAAATTTAAAAATTTATTTCAGCCAAAATTTTCGAAATTTCAAACTTCAATTAACAACCCTAATAATAACTAAGCTTGAAATAAGAATAAATAAACTTTTTTGATTAATTTTTGATTCAAAAATTAACGACAAAAAATGTTTCTGAATGCATCGAAATTAAATTGTTTAAACTTTAATAAATTTTGTAAAGCTTTTTTTGATCCTTAAAATATGATAAGTGCTTCGAAAAAGAAAAAAGTTTTTTTAATTTTCAACGAAATCTTTTGACCGAAAAGATGTTTATTTTTTTAATTCTAGTTCATAATTCAGTAAAAATGCTCTGAGCAATTTTTTTCGAGGCATGGTTAAGCTTTTAGTTTTCTTTTTTTTTTTTTGAGCGCCAAAATCACTGTGCAAAGTACTTTTGGCGACAAATTTTCAGATTTTCACAATAAAAATTTTTTTTTTTTAAATTTGCTCAACATTGAAAAAGCCTAATTTTGTCAGCAAAATGGAAATTTTTTTTCTTTTGATCACAAGAGCTTTGCAAAGTGATTTCTGACGCTCAAAAAAATAAGAAAAAAGAAAATTGACAAAAACTTTTTTTTTTATAAGACTTTAAAAAAAAACATTTACAGTCATAACATTGTAATTATTTAATTTAAGAAGCAATGTAAAGCAGATAAAATGTTGATATCAAGTGAAAATAATTCTAAAAAATTACAAGAATTAGCGATAAAAGAAGCAACGAGGATAGCTCGAAATTCGTCGACTTCTCCAGAATATTCTGAGACCAGTAAACGTCCAGTAGGTACATCACTTGTACGTCGACATACAATTACAACTATGCCAATATCAGCGGCTTGTTTAGTCGAAAAAACATCAGTTAATGAAATTAATCGAAAAATTAAAACACCCGGTTGTCAGACACCTTGTGATTCGCCAAGTAAATACATCGATACAAAAGCCTATGTTGGTTCATTTACAACTCCGACTAATTCTCGAACATCTACTCCACTCCGTCGAGCTGAAACAGTCTATAAAAAACACACTTATATCCCGCCAGATGAAGAGTCTACAAAGCCTTTTCAAAATGGTAAAAGTCTAACTTCAGTAGGATCAACACCAGTCAAAGTAAAAAATAATTTCAACACTGATTTTTATCGTTTGTGCTCCGATACATTTTACGACAATTCAGAAAATAATTTTAATAATAATTTTAATGGGTCGACAAATTCAATATTTTTCAAATTAAAGCAACAGCTTGAACCGGAGCATCTAGATGATTTACAATCAAATGCGACTAATCATGTTAGTAATTTATTCGATAAATGGTTAATTAATTCAAAAGGTTAGAAAATATTTACAAAGAGTTTTTGTTTTTTTTTTTAATGTATCTTCCGAAATATGGTTTAACTTACGGGTTATGCAGTCTTCTAAAAAAAGTTTGTTTTTTTTTAAATCAAAATTTACCGCCTTGTATATTTTTATAAAGTTTTTAATTTAATTTTTTTTTTGAAATAAATTTATTAATAAAAAATATTTTTTTTTCATGGTTAATTAGGTTCCATTTAATTAATGAAAAATTAAATTTTAATGGGTCTCCCTCATCCCCACAATCAAAACACTCTTCCCCACACCTCGAAACTTTTCGCAACAAAATCAACTTTTTTTATTGAAAAATTAAAAACTTTTAAGCAAAAAAAAATAAAAATATATCTACAACACAAAAAAAAATTATTTCAAAGTATCAAAAAAAAAGTTTCGCCTATTATTGTAAATAATCATCCGAAAATCTCCATTAAGAAATGGACATAACTACAACTTCAAACTATTTTCCTAGTTTAAAAGCTATATTTATTCTGGCGAAAAATGATTGTGACGAAAAGATTTTTAAAGAAACTTGGAATAATAATTTTTTTTTTCTCTTAAACGCTATATTTTTGTGTTTAAAAGTCGTTTGTGGCGAAGAATAACGTGTTTGTGGGTCTAAACTAAAATCCTTTAAGCTGGTTCAGTAATTAATTTAAAACCTTTAACAACACTTGGTATCAATCAATGGCACTTAAGATTTAAACAAAAATATATTCTTCAGAGTATAAAAACAGCCCAGATGGTGCAGTACTGTTCAAAAGTAAATTTTTTTTTTCGCTCAGTGGCGTAGCGACCATAGGGCTAGAGGGGGCTTAAGCCCCCGCTGATTTTTAAATGGAGGGGCTCAGCCCCTCCAAAATTCAAAGCTTCCTCTCCCAAAACGTGAAATTTTTTTGAAAATAATTATATTATTTTTTGTTTGTTTTGATATGGTAAAAGTATTTTTGTCAATTTATATTAGCTTGGTCGATTAGTCATTTTTAAATCGATCGAACCAATATCTTTGTAGAATTATAGGATCAAAATTTAGATATATAAAATGATAGCTATTTTTATTGCAATAAAAATCTGATAACCAAAAAATTTTTTTTTTAAAGCCATCAGTCACCTTAAAAAATGTCGATTTCTTTAAAAAACGTCCTGATTCTTGAAAAAATAGAATTTTAAAGTATAGAACGGGGACAAAATTAACATAAATGTGCGGTAAAGTAATGAAAGCTACAGTGTCTAATTAGATGAAGTTAAGAGAAAAATTGTGCTTTATGTTTAAAGATCGGTCAGAAAAAAAATGTTTTAATTTTAATGAATGTTGGGATTTATTTTTTGTTAAGCCCCCCCCCCCATCCAAAAATCCTGGCGACGCCACTTTTCGCTCAACACTTGCTCTTACAGTCCAAAAAAAGGTAAAAACATAATGAAGAGATTTTGTTTTGTAAATTTTTTAAAAATATTTTTCTAACGATTAAAAAACAAGTTTTTATTTCTTTCGCTATATCTTTATTATTTGTTCCTCTTTGTTAAATCATGTGATAACACAACAAAAATAGAAAATTTTAATTTTTAAAATTTTAAAAATGAAAAAATTCAATCTAATCTTATATTTTAAATTAGTTTTTTTACTGGAAATTAAATTTTCCAATTGCTGTAAGTTATTTTTAAAAAAATTGTCCTCTTTATTTTTCAAATAAAAATTTATTTTAAAGATAACACTAATTTACAAAACCAACTAAAATTAAAAACAAAGTCAATTAACCATTATGAGACCGCCGTCAAGGATTTAATTAATCGAATAATTGGAAATTATCACGATGTAAATGATTTTATTGTTATAATTGACCAAAGTTTACATCCCAATCACTTAGACACATTTGAGGTTTCTTCAAATTCTTTTTTATTTCTTCTTTATACAACTTCATTATAAAAATTATTTAGCTTGAAATGGTTGAAAATGATGAAAAATTACTAATAAAGGCAAATTCCGGAATAGCAGCTACATGGGGCTTTAACTATTATCTCAAATATTACACAAATAGCTCTGTTTTTTGGTCAGGAAAAAATATTAATTTAAATAATTCAAATCTACCAATAGTCAGCCAAAAAGTTAGAATTACTTCTAAAGACTAGTATGACTTCCATATAAAAAAATTAAAATTTTTTAACATGTTTTTTATTTTTTTTTTTAGTGTACGTTTCTATCAAAATATTGTCACTTATAGTTATTCTTATGTCTGGTGGGACTGGAAAAGATGGGAGTATGAAATTGATTGGATGGCTTTGAATGGTATAAACATGGTCTATGCTCAAACAGCAGCTGAGTACCCATGGCTTAAAGTATTAAGTGATTTTGGATTTAAACAAGAAGAAATTGAAGATTTTTTTCCTGGTCCAGCCTATTTAGCATGGTCCCGAATGGGTAATTTAAAAAAATTTGCTGGTCCCTTGCCCAAGTCATGGCATCAAGATCAATTAAATCTTCAATTAAAAATTTTAAAAAGATATAATGAACTTGGTATTAAATATGTTCTTCCTTCTTTTTCTGGTTTTGTGCCTGATCAAATTACAAGACTTTTTCCCTATGGCAATTTTACCAAAGCCGAAGATTGGCATGGTTTCAATTGCACATTTAGTTGGTAAACAATTAAATATAAGCTTTAAATTTTAATATTTCTAATAAAATTGAAAAGTTTGATGATGATTGATCCTTTAGATCCTCTATTTATCAAAATAGGAAGTGCTTATAATAAAGAAGTAATTTTTTTATGTCAATTTATGAATGTTTTATAAAAATTTAATTGTAAAGGTAATAAGACTTTTTGGTGCTTCTGGATTTTATTCAGCTGATGTTTTCAATGAAATGAATCCAAAATCATCGTGAGAAATTCGAAAAAAAAAATTTTTTTTTTTTGAAATATTTTTTTATTGTTTTTTAACAAGAGATTTGGAATATTTAGCCGTAGTTAATCAAGCTGTTTATGAGTCATTAAAAATAGCTGATGAAAATGCAATATGGGTAATGCAAGGTTGGCTTTTTAATGATGCTTTTTGGAATAGTGAAAGAGTCAAAGCATTCCTAAGTCGAATACCTTTAGTAAAATTTAATTAATTCAAAATAAAAATTAGAAATTCTTTAGTTATTTCGAAATTCAAAAGGGTAATCTAATTATTTTAGATCTTTATTCTGAGTACATTCCTCATCACGATCAATTTGAGTCGTATTTTGGACACAATTTTGTGTGGAATATGCTACACAATTTCGGTGGAGCTAATTCAATTTTGTAATAATTATTAATCTGTTTAAATTAAATTTAATTTAAATTTTTGAATTTAAGTGGAAATATTGATCAAATAAATAAAGTAAATTTAAATATTTATTTGTACGGCATTTTTCGCGAAATTACGTCGTATCCGAGCCGTACCGAAAAATTTTTTTTTTAATTTTTTTGATTTTTTTGTACCCGTACCAAAAAAAAATTTTTTTTGGTTCGGCACGGGTACACAGTTAATTCGCGAGAAATGCAAAAAACTTAATAAAAATAAAAGATATTTATTCTAAAGCTGCCAGATGTAGCTAGAACCCAGCCAAACAACTCAATGGTTGGTATAGGTATAACAATGGAAGGTATTAATCAAAATGAAATAATTTATGATTTTATGTTGGAAAAGACATGGCGATCAAGTTTAAATGAATGTGAATTTTCCGATTGGATTTTGAAATATACTCATAGAAGATATTCAAATTCAAATGTTTCTTCAATAGACTCTCAATTCAATTATCAATATAAAAATTTTGTAGTAAGATTTTTAAGCTTTTTTTTTAATTAAAAAAATGTGAGTGGAAAATTTCTTCAAAAAGAAATTAGTTTATAATCATAATGATCACTCTAAGAATAGACAATTATTTGCTAAACGACCAAGTATTAATCTAAATGGCGAAACATTTACAAATGTCAAAGATTTTTACAAATATTGGGATTATTTTGTTGAAATTTCGCATCAGTTCAAAAGCTCTGTTTTATTCAAATACGATTTAGTTGACATTAGTAAAGAAGCGTTACGATGGATGTTTAGTTATTTGTACCCGGAATTAATAGATGCATGGAAAGAAAGTGATTTGTATAAGTTTGGTGAAGTTTCAAGTAAAATGATTGAAATTTTAGAGGATATGGAAAAATTATTGGGATCAGATGAGCATTATTTATTAGGAAAATGGTTGAACATGGCAAAATTAAAAGGTCATGATTTGAATGAGAAAAATTTGTATGAGTTTAATGCTAGATCTCAAATAACTCTATGGGGTACAAATAAAACTAGTATGGTTTTTGATTATGCAGCTAAGGCATGGTCAGGTCTAATAGAAGAGTAAGAATTCAATCATAAAATGTTTAGTTGATTCTACACTTAAAAAAAGTGGTCCAGATTTTAGTACCTTCTTTAACGCCTTAGGCAATTTCCCCTCAAATTGCTCAAGGTGTTAAAGAAAGTAATCCTCTCACTGAAAACTTTTGCGTCCATAAACGAAATTTTTGGCCTAAAGTAGGGTTTTTGTTTTACCTCTCTAAAAATATTCGTACAGGAAAGATATTCTTTATTAAACAACTTAACAGAAGCATTAAAGTATTTCCACTTGCAAAATAAATTATTTATAGAAAGGTATCTAGGTTTGAAAATTGCTTTTAAATTTACTATAATTTTTGAATGTCAATTATTTTGCTTAATGTTTTAGAAAATTTTAAATATCAAAAATTATCGGAAATCACTTTTTTTAACAAGATTTTTTTTTGAATTATTGAGCAATTTTCATTAAAAAATTTAATTTTGATTATGCTGAAAATTTTTTATTTCATATTTTAAGCTATTTCATTCCAAGATGGAAAATATTTTTCAAAGTAGTGGAAAAATCAATAATTAGAGGTAAACCAATCGACGTTGAAGAGTTAGTAGAGAGCTTACTAGTAGATGCAGAGCTTGCGTTTGTTTTTTCAAAAAAAGAATATCCTACAAGACCAATTGGAGATTCTTTTGAAATCATCAAGAAAATTCACTCAAAATATAGAATGTGACAAAAAAATAATTTTTTCAAATTTTGTTTAAAATAAAAATTATTTATATAAATTTCATTTTTTCTTAGCCTAATTTAAAACCGTGATTCTATATCATAATTGCTGTCTCTAACTCGAGGACTTGAGAAAAGATTTTATAATGTGCCATAAATTAAAATATATATTCAAAAATTTTTGATGAATATTAAATTTCAAAAGATTGATAAATATCTTTGCACTATAAAATCTTTATTAAATTCCAAGAAAGTTTAAAATAAATATTTTCAAATATAATCAAATAAAGAAACTTTTTCATAAGGGCTAAATGATTGTATCATGGCTTTCTTTATCCATTCTAAATATTTAGGTACCATTGTATCAAAACCAGGCGAGTTTACTAAACACGATTTCATATTCTCATCATACATACCAAAAGAAGTTATTCCGTAAACATACCAACGTTCATTGATCTGAAAATAAAGTCCACCGCCAGAGTCTCCATTGCATGCGCTTGATAATTTATTAAAAGAACAATAATTATAGTAATCAAGGTTTTCACATGTTAAGTCATCCTTGAAATTAATTATCGTCAGAGACATCTGAAGCTGTTTGTCTGCTAATTTACCTTCAAAAGCTGTATTGCCCCTTAATTGAAAAAAATAAATAAATTTGTCTTGCTTTTCGTCACAGTTTCTGAATTTTTTATTTTATGGAGAATAACTTTAAAAATACATAACAAAAAAATGTTCTTGACCAAAGCCCTCGAAAAATCTCACGATTTCAAAATAACACTA
This sequence comes from Brachionus calyciflorus, assembly GCA_002922825.1. Taxonomy (NCBI): domain Eukaryota; kingdom Metazoa; phylum Rotifera; class Eurotatoria; order Ploima; family Brachionidae; genus Brachionus; species Brachionus calyciflorus. Next base: position 87,574 of record NTPY01000900.1, on the reverse strand, counting down.
ACAGCACACAATTTTTTATTTTAGAAACAAATATTTTTTAAAAAAATGGAACACACAATTTGTGTTAATTATTTATATAAAAAACAACTACCGTATTCCCTTGCTGAATTATGCAGCATCAGAACTTAAGAACTGGATTTGGCGCATGCACTATTCTACATATCTCCCATGTTAAAATTGACTTGACTCGTGGTTCATGCACCAAACCAACGTCCCTAATATTTGGT
>NTPY01000900.1:64668-86703 GCA_002922825.1 Brachionus calyciflorus | reverse complement strand
TTACTTTTCACAACTTGAAAAATTGTTAAAAAATAAAAAATTTTAAAGTTTTTTTTATTTTATTATTTTTTTACGTGGGACATGCATGAGCACATATTGTCCCACGCATGTCTCACGTTTATTTAAGAGACTGGGTATTGTCTAATTATTAAGCGAGTTTTGTTTAATGCTTCTAGGCTAGTTCATTTAGATAAACCGGTTACAAAGCAGATCAAAAAAATCCAATTAAAAAAAATCTACTATTCACAGAAATCGGAAACTTACCAAGCAGCAATGTACAATTTCTTGTTAAATACAGTTGTTACATCGTTTGACAATGGAAGACATGCCTTTTTAACTCTATCTGTAAATGTTAAAGGTTTTTCAAGCTCAAGTAGAGCAATATCATTTTTTAAAAAATAATCATTATAATTTTTATGAATTATCCAGCGCTTTACTTTAAGAGTATTGTTTTTATTAATTTTGGTCCTATCGTAGGTTTCTGTTGATATGTAGACTTGATCAATTTCTGGAGGGTAAAAACAATGTGCTGCTGTTAGAATAAAATTATTTGAAATGATTGTTCCAGCGCAAATATAACTGTATGTTTTATTAAAGAAAACAATGGGAACTGACCATGGCCAGGAATAAGGAACTGCTTTTTGACCATTTACTATTCTCAAAGGTTTTACAACTGGAACTCCACAGTCAGTATCAATTTTATATTTTATCAATGGATATTTAATTTCACCTTTTCTGATCATGTTTGTCTTAATCCATTTTAAAAATCTTGGGATTTTTAAGTTGTAAACCGGAAGACTTGAATCGCATGAAGTTTGATTTAAAATATTTTCAGGATATGTTGTTATTCCATATAAAAACCATTTACTCTCTTCTTGAAAAATAATTTCAGCTCCTGTTCGAAAACAATCTTGATTATTCAATCTTGTTGAACAATAAACATTAGGGTCTGAAATTTCACATTTAGAAGGTGTGTATAATTTTGACTCTCTAGGAATGTAAGTTTGATTTTCTTGATAAAAATCCCTAAAACAATTAGAAATAATTTGTATATTTTTTGATCATTTTAGAATTAAAAAAAAAATTCTTACCAAATTACTGTTTCCTTATCTAATATAAAATTCAACTTTTTTTCATCAGGTAAACATATTGGCAAGACTTTTTTCGAGAATTGAATCGGTTCTGAAAGCTCAAGCAAACTTAATTGAACTGTTGGATGATTTATTTGCCTTTTTATTCTAAATCCACCCCAATTTACTGTTTCAAAAATATCAAAATTACGGACTGAAGTAGTAATCACATAATATTCAGATATAATTGTTGCTAAGAATCTTTCATTTGAGCTATATGCCAAACCAAGCCATGGTAATAATGAATTTTCAGAGGCAATACCACATTTATATCTTGCGTTGACATCATTTAGACTTTGAAGTCTTGATAAACCAGTAAGATACAACAAAATTATTAAACCAAATAACTTTTTATCCATTAATTTTTTCTCTTTTAAATCTTAAATTAAATAAAAAATCTCGACATTAAGTAAAGTACAAATTTAAGTTTCAACCTTTTTTCTTTTTCACAACCTTTCATCTTCCTTTACTCAATTATTCCTTTCCTTCTTCAGGTAAAGAAAAATTTAAAAAAATTATTTTTATCTAATGCGTCCAATAAAATTTTTATTTTTTATGCAAAATTTTCATGCAAACAAATTCAACAGTTTTGCCATAAAATCAATTCTTCTAAGCTACCGAAAAAACTGTAAACTAAATTCACATTCATATAAATATCTAGAATTCTAAATATTAGAATATTATTTTTACTGAAAGTGCGTGCTGATGAATTCAAATATAAGTGATTCTGAGCACAGATAAGAATTCTTGTAAAATGTCTCAAATTTTTTAAAATTCATGTCGGGCATTTGTAATTTTTAAAATATTTTCTAATAATTTGAAAGATAAGTAATAATTGGTAAAGAACATAAAATTTTTTTACGCATCAACTTTTTTTGTAGATGGAGGTTTTCATTTTAAGTTTGCAGTTCAGATTCAAAAATTTTTTTGAATTATTGAGCAATTCTTAAAAAAAAATTTTATGGAGATTCTGTTGAAAAATTTTTTCTTCAAATTAATTTTTTTTCATATTTTAAGCTATTACATTCCAAGATGGAAAATATTTTTCAAAGCAGTTGAAAAATCAATAATTAGAGGCAAGCCAATTGACGTTGAAGAGTTAGTAGAGAGCTTACTAGTAGATGCAGAGCTTGCGTTTGTTTTTTCAAAAAAAGAATATCCTACAAGACCGGTAGGAGATTCTTTTGAAATCATCAAGAAAATTCACTCAAAATATAGAATGTAACCATTAAGTCAACCCAATAATTCACCAATAGCGCAACCGATTCCATTAAAATCACCCGATCCGCACAAATAAATTGCAAGTGAAACAAAAATGAAAATGTACAAGTTTTGTTTAAAACTTCTTAAAATTGAAATAGACAGGCAAACTGATAAGCTCGCGGTTCATAATGGTTAATAAAAAAAAATTAAAAAAAACGAAAACCTTTTCCAAACAACTTTTCGTTTTTTAGGCATTATTTCTAATTCCAAGTTTCATATAGAACATAATAATTTTAATTCGCATAAAATTACTCCACCTATCGAGCCGGATTAACGAGGTTCGGCTGTATATTGTCTGGAAAAAGTTTCGTTTTTTTTAAATTTTAAATTTTTTTTTATTAACCATTATGAACTGCAAGCTTATCCCGTAAAGAAGTAATCAGTATGCCTGTCTATTTTTATAAACCGTGCAGATCCGATGATTTTAATGGAATCGATTGCGCTATTGGTGAATTATTGGGTTGACTTAATGGCTGTAGTTGGAATACCATTTGATATATTTTCTTTTTAAAAAGATTTCAATAAAAATTTTTAAAAAAATGTTTTATTTTTATTAATTTTATTTAAATCATTAGGTTAGTAAGACCTTAGCTAGAATATGGTAATTTACATAAACTCCTGAACCGTTTAAGTCCAATAACAAATTGTAAAGAGAAATTTTAAAAAAAGTTATGAAATTAAGATTTTATAAAAAGTTTTGTTCATCCCAGATGGTGTCTTTTGTGAATTTTATTTCAATTCTTTATTCTTAAAATTTTTAAATCATATTGAGCGAAATAAATAGAACAGAGGAAAATTTTGTAAGATTGCAATATTTTTTATTTTTTTGCATGCAAAAAAGATATCTAGGTACATGCTTGAATTGACCAATAAGAAAAATGTTGCATTTTTAAAAAATTTTCCTCTTTCGCTAAATATGTTTTAAGAATAATTTTTAAACCTAATATTTGATATTTATTATTTTGAAATTTATTACGTATTTTTCTTGAAATTCTTCAATTTTGGTAAGATCGGGTAAAAGTGCTAAAAATGTGTACACTGTGTTTTTTTTAGACCAAGGCTTTAAAAATTTTGATGAAAAATAGGCCTTTAAGCGAAGAAGATAAAAATTCTAGTTGTCTTCGCTCTAGACCAAAGCTATCTGCACTTTAAAGCGTAAGAGCTTCGCTTTAATACGAAATTAGTTCGCTTCTTTCTTAAAAAAATTAACTCGTAGAATGTGAAACCTAAATGCTTATGATGTTTAAAGTGTAAATAAACATAAAGCTTTAAAGCGAACAATATTTGCTCTAGAGTGTTTACGTCTTGAATGAAAAAAAAGACTATAGAAAAGAATGTTCTATGTATTTTTTCAAACATTTTTTTTAAAATTTCTTTTATTTAATTTAAATTGATTTCTAAATTGGCAAATAACAAAAGTTACCGATCCAAAATCAAAAATCTTGATTCTAGATTTAAATGTCGAAAGTCAAAAGAACATTCTTAATTTTTCTAAAAATAAATTTCAATTAATGATAATTTAAAAAATTTATTTAGCGATTTAACCTTTTTAATATAAAGTTAATCAAATAAATGATGAAAAATTTATAATTAGAAAAAAACTTTATTAACAATTCGCGACGTTTCGGTAAAACGAAGTTACCATTATCAAGCTGTTAATTTATCTAAAAGGAAATAATAGGAAACAACAAGGAATAAAATCATTAGTAAAAAGTCCTATAGTTAACTTTATTTTAAAAAACATTAAAAAGAAATTTTTTTTGCTGAAAGAAGGACGCTAAATTTTCAAGCAGACATTATTTGTAAATAAATAAACTAATTAAATAAGCGAAGTCATGTCCGTGATTAAAGATAAAATTTAGGTTTTTCTAATTGTTGACTTGGTATTTTTTGAATTTGATGAAATTTCATTAGAAGAAGTCTGTTTAATATAATTTTTAAAAACCAGGCCGAAAATTCTAAAAAACTCATTTTTAAAAACATTATTAAAAACTATTTGTATTACTATATTTAACGAATAGTTCACAAAGTACACAATCGATGTCAAAACTTCTATAGCAAATAAATAAGCTGTATAAGTTTGATTTTGATAAATCGAATCATCCATTTGAAATATTTGCGAAATAAAGACATAAACAACATTTGGTAAAAGGCAAATTAAAAATGTAAATGTTGTTGCTATAACTGTAAATGAAAACTTTAAGTCTTGAGAAAGATTTTTGTTTGCTCTCATTTTATTTTTAGACTTAAGTACTTTGTATATAAGAATTACGTTCATAAAAAGCATTAAGATAAATGGTATGGTAGTTCTAAAAAGAATACTCATAATGCCTCTTGAAAAGCGTGAGCTATAATCAACAGCACATGATCTACTAGTCGAATTTGTCAATGGATTTACACTTACTTTTAAGAAGAAAAACAAATTTGGCGAATTACAAGCAAATGAGAATATCAATACGCCAAATAGTGTGAGAGATACAATTTTTTTATCTTTTTGAAATTTGAATTTATTAGGGTATAGAATGAATAAGAGTCTATCGGCAACTATTACAACATTAATCCAAGAATTAATCTGGTGTAAAGATCTTACAAAAAAATAGTACATTTTACAACTAAGATCAGAGACATTCATTAAATTAATCTTGTACAAAGGTAGAAAATTATACACTGTCATATAGACCATTATAATTATGTAAGTTGCACAATTTATTGTGAAATAAAAGCCCATCAAAGTTTTTTTGAATGTTTTCATTTGAAATATAAATACTTCAATAATGTTTAATACGACACCCAATGGACTTAAAATGATGAAGCCGTAGAATAGTGCTGTAGTTGTCAATTTTGTTGCCCATGCAATATAAGCCATATCTTCTTTAATTACTGAAGAATTCATTCTCTGTTTTTTTTAATTTTAAAAATTTTTTTTCAATAAATGCGTTTAAATTAAGTTTCTTAGATCTTTTAATAATATTTTTTTTCTCACAAAAGCTTAGAATTTCAAAAGGATAAGGAAATATATTCATTTTTAACATTTTTTTTTTTAAATGGTTTATGTAAAAATGGAATCGAAGAAAAGAACACTATTGTTGTTTAAAGTAACTCATTTACAAAAAAATCAGCCTTGGTGAACGGGTATGAAAACTGCAAAAAACACGAACAAGGAAATATGTTTCCTGCGAAAAAATTTAAGTCATTAAGTTACTTAAAAAATTTCCGAGTAAATTCGGTATATCGGTCTTTTTTTTAGCGAATTTGTCTTATTTTTTTAAAAAGAATCAATTTAAACAAAAATTTTTCTAAAGTAAAATATTCAATATTTTATATTTTCAAAACGATTAATAAGGAAATGTAATTTACATTGATAAAAAACTTTGCGTAGTCGGGTTAAATAACATTTTAAAAGGAAAATTTTGACTTTTCAAATAATTCAAAAGAATATTTTTTCTTTTAATGAATGAAATGTATATTTCTAAGATGAATTATATGCTCATATTTTATTTACTGACCTCAGCTTTCGCTGTTATGGTCAAAAAGAGATAAAAGAAATTAAATAATAATAATGATTTCACTTATAAAAATAAAAATTAAAAATTAATGATTAATGAAGTAATTAAACGTTATATCTAAAAAAAATTTTTTTCTTTATTTTCATTTTGAAAAGTATTCACATAGCAAGGTCTTCATTTTTTGTAATCTAGACTCATTTATTCCTGTGTATTCGTCAATCAGGCATTCTATCAATGGGTTCTCATAAAGGATTGCTTTATCCAGGAATTTGAAATTTAATTGCCTAAGTCTTGTTTGAATTGAAGTGATATTAGCGATGTTACATAATTCCTCTGTGGATTGATTAAAGGATTGTTTAAAAATAGCTCTTAAAGCACAATTTTGAATTGACTCTAATTTCCTTATTTTATTTTCTGAAATTACTGAGATGAGTGGAGACGAGTAATCTATTTTAAAACGTATAAGAGCAAGATAAACACATTTTAACGTATTTTGATTAATTATCCATTTTTTATTTGAGAGTACTTTTATACAATTTAGGCGATTGAAGCACTTTTAATATTATCAATTTGATTTTTGATTGTAAAATGTGGATTGAAAGTAATACCTAAAAATGTTGGTGCTGGATTATACGGGATTAATTGGTTGTAGAGCTTAAGTCTAAGGCTATTTTGATAATTTTTTGTACCATTATTAAAAATTATGTAGCTTAATTTATGTGGTGTCATTTTTAGACGCCATCTATTTAACCAGCTTTCGAGTTCTTTTAAATATTTATTTATCGAATTGATTTTTTTTTTAAATTCGAAAATTTGTTATACACCGATTTTTTATAGAATTTTATCCTGATTAAAATGATCCCTTCACTGTTATAAAATTGTGTAAAAAAAATTACTCATTTAAGTGGTAACTAAAATTTACACAATTTTTAGTTAAACATGCTCTTATTAAGTAAATTTTACACAAAATTAGTTGAATAAACTAAATTTGCATTAAACTAAATGTACTCAAAAATGTTTATTTTAATGTCGAAATTTACTCAATTTAAGTATCTCAATTATTATTAAACAAAACTGTTAAATTATTTACACAAAAATAAGTTAGCCCTATTTTAACACATTATTTGTGTTCCATGGAACATATTTTGTGTAATTATTTACGCAGTCTTTTAACAGTGTTGATTGTTATAAACGGATTTTTTCTTCAGGAGATATATTAAAAATCTTTAAAAAAAATACAGTCGAACTTCGTCAATCCGGCTCGATTGGTGGTGTGTTTTCATGTTGGTTTATCGAAAATGGCGGAATATCGAGCTAATTATATTTTACTAAATGTAACTTGGAATTAGAAATCATGTCGAAAATACGAGGTTTAGGGATTAGCCAGGGCCGTATTAACAAGGTTCGACTGTAGTCTCTTTCGAAAATTTAAAAAACGGGGAAAATAAACGTTTTAAATAACTGTTAAAATGGGCTTATTTTGATGCGCTTATTCACTCTTTTGAGTCTAAACGTCTTTGAAACAGTGAATTTAAATTTCGCATTTTTGTATTGCTATACTTAAATCTTGACTGCTTTAAAAATACAATTTTTCAAAAATTTTAACTTTAAAGTTTAAAATTTCTCAAATAAATTGAATTTTTTCCAACACGTTTCTCATAAACTCCTAATTCAGTTGCCTCAGTTTAAAATAAAAAATTCAATCCCATTAAAATTTCAAATTAAAACTATAAATAAAAAGCTAAAATTAGTTGGTTTAATTATTTTGAAAGAAATGAGAGTTAAGTGTCCTAAATGTAATGAAAATATTGATTTACCTCGGGTTCTACCATGTGGCGAAACAATATGCTCAAAATGTATTACTTCTAGTGGTTTATTTGAATGTTTTTTTTGTAAATTTAATCACCAAGTTCCAAAGGAAGGCTTTCCATTAAACAAAATTTTACTTAAATCATTTGATTTATTCAAAAATTGCTTAAAAAATAATTGTAATGATTATAATGAGTTGGTAGATGGTCTAAATGATTTAGAAAAAAAATTTGAAAATTTTAAAAATGCTCATGAAAAATCCGAAATGGATGTAATTGAAAAATGTCAAGGTCTCATTAACGAAATTGACTTGACATCCGAGCAAAAAATTAATGAAATAAATACAATTCGATTTGAATTAATCGATAAAGTAAACGAATACAAAAAATCGTGTTTATCAAGTTTAAAAAATTATGAACCTTTATTCAATAATTTAAAATCTGACGTGAACAATTTGTTGACATCAAGTGAAGAAATTTTAATTCATAAAGAAAAGCTTTCTGATGATTTAAAAAGTTTACAAAATTTAACCTCCAAAGTTACTATCTCTTCAAATTTACTCGAAAGGATTAAATTTGATTTTAAGTCATTAAAAATTATTTTTAATAAAATCCAACTTGCACAAGATTTTTTAGGTCCAATAATCGTGCGAGATTTAAGAGTTTTAAAATTTGAAAATTCAAATAAATTTCAAAACTCTGAAAAGTTTAAAAACTTTTCAAGTCAACCAAGTCAAATTCAAATTGGTCGACTTAGTAATCAAAGATTAGCTTTTGGTTATGTTTATAAAAGTAATTTTAATATTCAAAAAATTTCCATTCATGTTATAAAAAGTCTCGATTTGAGTTCTAAAACAATTGATATAAACCAGAAATGTAATGATAACTTTTTAATGAGTACCTATGAGAATTCACTGTATTATTACAATAATTCTTATTTGAATAAATATTCATCTGAATTAAATCTAATTAAATCGATTGAGGTTTATGGTGACAAAAAATGGCTAGTAGCAACTGAAAAATTAGTTTGTTTGTACACAAATTGTGGTAAATTAAATATATATGACACAGATCTGAATTTCATGACTACCACAGTTGGCAATTGTCAATATTTTTGGATTAATTTACCAATTTTCATTACAAATATGTGGGAAAATGAGAAATTTTATATTTTTAGAAATAATTCTTCTTTAACTTTGTTAAATAAAACTAACGGAGTCAAATATGGTGAAATAAAGTTAAAAATAAATGATGATGTAATTAAAGTTACCAAAGAAAATTGGATAATTATTTTCGATAATGAAAAGTTTAAGATAAGTTATTTGAGTTTTAATGGAGAAATACTTGATGAATTGAGTCTAGATGGCTTTCAAAAAGGTCAAAAATGCCGACTTCTAATGGACGAGAGTGATAATTTCGAACTTTTTGATTTTAATGAGAATACTTGGTACACCAAAAATGCAACAATTAAAATTGTCTAATTTTTTTTACAAATCTTTAAAAAAATAAAATTATTTTTTAAATAATTATTCTCTTTACTTTATTTTGTTTTTTTTATTTGCGCCGATGATATTTAAGGTAAGAAGCTCAAATTTTACCGTCAAAGGCTTTTTTTTTAAACTTTTTAAAAACAATTTTTTATTTTTTTTTAATTTGTCTCGATCAATGTCTAACTATGCTCTAGTCAAGTATTCTAATTAATCGTAACGTTTTCTTTCTAAATCGTTACCGTTACGTTCAGTTTCACGTATTAATCATGATTTAATCAGGTTTCGGAAACAAAACTAGGGTTTATGATTTGGGGAAGCTTAAGCTTCTTTCATTAAGATGTAAAAGGGTCTTCCCTGTTTTGTGACCAGTTGGTCACTTATATAGAATACTTCATGGACCGAATCCGTTCATAAGTTTTGATGCTTCATAATGGAAATGAAAACGATAATTTTTTAATGGCGTATGTATTAAAGGAAAAATTTCTTAATAATATTCGTAATACTTTTGAAGAAATTTTAAAATTTATACGATGTGACCATAAAACTGGTCACAAAAAAATTGGTCTTAAATTTTTATGACCAGAGTGGTCACAAAACAGGGAAGACCCATGTAAAACAATATGTTGATTAAGTTCATTTCAACAGATTTAAAAATAACTTAAAATTTGAAAATTGGATATTGAAGGGTATTGCGATTTTAAGAAGATATTAAATTAATATAAGTAAGCGTCACAAAGCTCCCATTTCAAAGCGCCCTTGTAAATTTGTATGTAGATTTTCTATTAGGTATTTTTTCGTTCATTGGTAAATTAACAATGTGATTTCTAAGTCAAAGGTAATTAAATTTAATTTTACGTAAACGCATAGAAACGGAAAATGGCCATTAAATGAAAAAGAAAAAGTTAAAGGTATTTCAGATTTAAGTGATTATAAAACAGGTATTTCAATCGAACTTTTAAAAAACTTAACGAGAAAACAAAATCAGTAAACTTTCGCTTTTAACAGAATTTTGTGAAAGTTTTTTTATACAAAAAATTAAAATAAAATTACGAAGAGACGAAAAATATAATTGAAACGTATTCAACGAATTTATAAACAAGTAAACGTCGCAAAGCTCCTATTTCAAAGTGCCCTTTTATATTTGTATACGAAATTTAATTTTTTTGTGAGTTTTTCCAAGTCTTGGGCGCTTAGTGAAACTTTCAAATTAAATTTTGTTTTATTTAAATGTTCTTTTTTTTATTTTTGTTTGTTTTTCAAAGGTCTCACTTTTTGTCTCTATACAATTACTTTGAATAATTAAAAAAATCAAATTTTTTTCCGAACTATCCGCATTTTTCATCGCATTTTCGGACCTTAAAAAAACGCTTTTTTTGTAATCTCTAATTATAACCTTTACTTAAAGCTTAATAATTGTAAATATTAAAGGACTTTGAAAAATGAATGAATTTATTCGTTGAAACAAAAAAGAAATGGATTTTATTTATTTAAAAAAAAAGATTTTAATATTTTTAAAAAATATCGATACAAAAAATAAACAATTAAATTTATATATTGAACAAAATATTTCAAAATTAATATTCGATTTCAAGAACAAAAAAAAAAAAACTTGGCAAAATTTTTCCGCTTCATGAAAAATGTGTAATTACTTTCAAAAAAATTTACAATCACACAAATTACCTCTCAATTGTAATATTAACAATTTATAATCAATAAAAAACGTGGCAAATACTTTATTACTAATACACTTTTTACATTTGAATTTATAAGTAACACAATTTGAATTTTGATAGAAATGAATAGAGCCAGGCGTATAACCGGGCTGGCTAAATTCATCTGTTATTTCATACTTTAAAAATGCTTTAACAAATTGTGACGTTTCATCACGTTCGAATTTAATCATTTTTAAAATAGGGCAATTATTTGTAATTTTTATATTATTTTTTTTAATAACATCAGAATATTCCTCAGCGTCTAATTCAATATAATCACAATTGAGAAATAATTTAACGAATGCATCACGTGTTATTAGAGGTGTACTTTGATAAACTCCATTAACATTGGATGGCATATTCAAACTGTTATTCAATTGATTTAACTCTGAGATTTTCGATTTATTTTGTTTTTTATTTTGATGAGTACCTTTTGAATAGACATAATATTTTTGACTCACGTGACAAATTAAAATCTTCAATTTTAAATCACATTGCTGATTGAAACAATGGCATTCACGATAAAATTTTTGCATTTTATGACTTGTAGTTTTGGCTGGTAAAATACCACAAAAATTACAATCTATTAAACCGGGTGCACCTTTTTGTTTAGTATAATAGAATTTGGTATAAATACATTCGTCCAATTTGTCTACGTGATCGAATTTATGTAGCAATTGATAAGAATCCATAGGTATTTTATCACCAACAGTCATTTTTTTTTCTATGCAATAAATTCAAAAAATTTGAAATTTCAAAAAAAAATTTAAATTTTATGAATGCTTTAGTTTTTTTTTTAATTTGGAGCAGTGATGTTTTTAATAGTCTCAATTTTACATGGAAAATTTTTTATCTAACTTATCAATTTGTATCGATAGTTTTTAAAGCTAAAGTATCTTACATGTGTGAATTTAAGACTGGTATATCTAAGGGTTTGGATTGAGATTTTCTAGAATGCTTTGTTGTTGTTGAAAGGATTGTCTACGACTTTCCCAACAAAAATGTTCAACAATTTATTTAATAAAGTTCTTTGGAATTCATTAAATTCACTCGTATTTGAATTTTTAAAATTAGATTCCCAAAATAATTTTTAAGTATTTTTATTAAATTAAATAACACAAAAAATACTAAGAAAATAAAAGATGCATTTAAAAAAAAGCTTGAAAAATCGTTATGTCTTTAGTCAAGAATTCGAATGTCTAAATGATTTGGACGAATGTATTTATGGTAAATATTATTTCAGTAAACAGAGGTCATCGTCACGTTTAATAAACTGTAAATTATGCGATAAATCCATAAAAGAGCAAAGTCACAAAATGCAACAATTCTATCGTGAATGTTATTGTTTTGATGAATATTGTGATTTTAAATTAAAGATATTAATTTGTCACAAAAGTCGAAAATATTACCTTTACACAAAAGGGTCTCATTGGATTAACAAACCATGCAAAAAATAAGAAATCTAAAATTTTATTAATAAATATTTTTTATTAGATTATTTTTAGTCATTTTTCATTAAAAATTTAGTTTTTCTGAAACTTTAGTAATCTCTATTTAGTTTATTTTGAATCAAATCGCTCAAAATAAAAACCAAATTTTTTAAAGAATGGTTAACTCTATAATCTATATAATTCAAAATATTTTCGGAATTTTTTTACCAGAAAAGACATGAGTATCAAAAACAGTCATATTTTAACTAACGTTTATTATTTGGGGCACCTTAAAAAAATTGCTATAACATGATAACAATGGAAATTATCCCAAATAGAAGAAATGCCAAATTACGGTACTTTAGAGTACTGGGCAAAGGTTAACGGCAGTAATTTCAAAAATATGATTCCACAAATACTAATTCGACATACCAAAAAATATTAAGGTTTAATGCAAAATGACAGAGTTTCTTATTGAATCTTAAAAAATATCTAAAAATTCGCATTCGATCTTTGTTGAAAAACTTATGTAAACTCTCAGTGTCCTCAAAATAAGAACAATTTTTTTTTAGCAAAAAAAAGCCTGAAAAAAGATAAAATCTAGGGTTGTTAATTGAGGTTTGAAATTTCGAATATTTTAAGTAAAATTTTATTTCGAAATAGGAATTTTGAAGAAAGAAAAAATTTCATTTCAAATTACTGAGGTTGAAATAAAAAATTTTGAAATTTTTTCAATTAAATAATTTCAAATTCGAAATTCTGAAGTTTTTTCAGATAAAAGACAAATAAAATGAAATGTTTTCAATTTAAAAATTTCAAAAAAATTTTGAATTTTTTTAAAATTCATATTCTAAATATGATTTGATAAAATTATTCATATGAAAACGGATGGATGCAAACGGTTCCTAAAATCATTTCGGATTTGATTAGCATCACAAAAAAAATTTTCTGAAGGTACTGATGTACCGGTTACAGTAAAAATTACCTTAATTATTTTGGTTAATAAAGGCAATTCTCTTTTAGAAAAAATATAAAATTCTAATGATTGAATTATTAATTTTATAATTTTAAAAACATTAGCTTCACAGACATCCAACTCTTGATCTAAAGCTTCAAAAATAGAATCTGGTCCTTTTCTTAAATTGTCCACTTGGTATTGAAAACAATTTAAGAAATTGTTTTTTTGAATTTTCTAGCATATCGCCTAGTACCGAATCTTTAGTTATATTGTGTGCATTTTTAAATGGTCGATATAAGCTTTCTCTGAGAAATTATATGTTTTTATTTCTTTATAACATTTAGAACAAACAAAAAAGTTCTCTTTTTATTTAAGAAGTATTTTACTTTAGTCGAAGAACAGGGCTCAAATCCCTTCCGTTTTTTGGAGCCCATAACATTATTAGTAACATTATTTGATGGTGGGTTATTAAGGCACTCATTTTAAATTTTTTTTTTGAAAATTAAAAAATGAAATTTTATTTTCTTAGTTCGAAATTAGAGAAAATTATTTCAAATTATTTAACTTGATAGATCAAAATTTGAAATGAAAGTTTTTTGAAATGAAATTTGCAAGAATAGTTTCATTTTCAAAATAATATTTCAAACTTTTTTTTTTGTTCAAAATTTTTTAAATGATCAAAAAAAAAGTTTGAAATTTTTATTTGAAAATTTGAAATGTGTTTTTTTGCTACTTTAACTACCCTAAAAAAATCAATGTAAATACATATATAGGGCTAATTTTTTCACTCCCCATTGAAATAGAATAAGCTTGCTAAGTTTTATATAAATAAGATATAATTTACATTTCAATTAACAGAACAATATATAAATTTAAAAACGAAATAGTCATGATATTATTATAAGAATTGAAAGGAGGTGCCTTAGTATTTAATTTGATTTTTTGAAAACCAAACTTTTCTTTAATTTATTTCAAAGTTTTTATTTTAAATTGATTAGTCTTGAGATAGAAATTTTAGATTTGAAAATTTTCGTTTCTAAATTTTGATTTTTTATTTCAAGTTGAAAATTTTGAAGTTTAAAATGAAAATTTAATTTTAAAGTCTGAAACAATGAAGTTCGATATTTCCCAAATTAATAGAAAGTTAACTTGAACTTTTAAACAAAACTTCAAGTTTTCAAATGTTAGTTCAATTAACAACCCTAGAACAAAGACCTAAAACGACTAAAAATTTTAGATAATTTGAAAGATGAGACAGAGATCGAAAGAAATCTGTAACAATTCGATTCGTTCTTTGAAAAAATGAACGGCAGAAATGAATTTAAAAATTAGACAATAAAAATAAAAAAACAGAATTTATTCTAAATTTATGAAACCTACTGTAATTTCTAAATATTTTACTTTATAAATAAATTTTGTGAGCATTAATTCATCTTCTAAATTCAGACAAAAGTCTATATAAATTCCGTAATGCAAAAAAAGCTCGAAAATTTTTTTAGTTACATTTATATTCAAGGAAACATATTTCCTCTTTCATGTTTTGCAAAGTTTAAATAGAGATAAAATACCTGTTCTTCCAGTCTCTTTTTTATTCAATTGAGTCATTTTAAACAATAATAAATATTGTTATTGTCTTCGATACCGAGCATTTAATTATCTGGATACAAAACAAGAATGTATAAACACGACCTATTTCCATATCCTTTCAATTAAATAATTGAAGTATCGTGTCTTTGTAAAAGAAAAAATATTATTTAAAATCTAAAAAACTTAAAGCATTTACTGCAAGATTTTTTTTAATGAAATTAAAAATGAATTCTACAATCATTCAAGAAGATACTGCTTATATAGGATGGGCAACAAAATTAGCTAATTCAGCATTATTTTACGGCTTCATAATTTTAAGCCCAATGGGTGTCATATTGAACATTTTACAAATAATTATTTTTCAAATGAAAAGATTCAAAAAAACCTTGATGGGCTTTTATTTCACAATAAATTGCGCTACTTATGTAATTATCATTATCTATATGACCGTGTTCAATTTTTCACCTCTGTACAAAGTTAATTTTACAAATGTATCTGATCTTAGTTGTAAAATTTACTATTTTTTTATGAGATCTTTTCATCAAATTAATTCTTGGGTTAATGTTGTAATAGTTGCCGATAGACTCTTATTCATTCTATACCCTAATAAATTCAAATTTCAAAAAAATAAAAAAATTATAAGCCTTATACTTTTTGGCTTATTAATATTTACATTTGCATGTAACTCTCCTAATTTGTTTTTCTATTTAAGAGTAGGTATAAATCCAATGACAAATTCGACTACTAGATCATGTACCGGTGATTATAGTTCACTTCTATCAAGAGGCATAATGAGTATTCTTTTTAGAACTACCATACCATTTATCATAATGCTTATTATGAATATAATCCTTATTTATAAAGTCCTAAAATCTAAAAATAAAATGAGAGCCGACAAAAATCTTTCTCAAGACTTAAAATTTTCATTTACAGTTATAGCAACAACATTTACATTTTTAATTTGTCTATTACCAAATGTTGTATATGTCTTTATTTCGCATATATTTCAAGTGGATGATTCGATTAAACAAAGACAGACATATACAGCTTATCTATTTGCTTTAGAAATTATGACATCGCTAGGGTACTTTGTTAACTATTCGTTAAATATAGTTGTACAAATAATATTTAATAATCTTTTTAAAAATGAGTTTTTTAGAATTTTCGGCTCGCTTTTCAAAAAAAATATCAACCAGACTTCGTCTATGGAGAATTCGTCGAATATAAAAAATACTAAGTCAAGCAGAAAAACATAAATTTTAACTATAAATGACGGGCACAGCTTTGCTCCTTCAATAAAAAATATCTCATTTCATTTATTCAGAAGGGGTGAGTTGTAATCAAAAAGATACTTTGACTGATTTTAATAAGATGGTCTTACTTAAATGAAAACCTGTTGTGTTGTAATCTTACTATTTGTGAACAAATGTTAAATGGTCATAAAGAATCTTTATTAAATTCAAGAGACAATATTTTAATATCAATTGTATGTAGTTTGAACTTGTATTAGTTATAGGTAGCGTGGTGTGCATAAATCAAACTCCATTTTAATGACCCAATTATTTAATTTTTTTTACATTTTATTTTTACAAAAAAAATCACGATTTTTTGATAATACGGCTCTGTTCAGGAAAGTTCAATTCATTCAAATTTCTATAACTTTTGAATGGAAAGTGATAAACTTAATCTGTAAATTGCTACAAACTTTATTAAATTCAAGAGACAAATTACTATAAAAATTTTGCTACATCCAAAAATATAGATCTGCAAAAAATTGCAGAATGCAAATAGAATCTTATCCAATGGAGTGCAAATTTAGCAAATAACAGAGTTTTTGCAGATTCATTTTTTTGGGTGTAGCAAAATTGTTACAGTCACGTCGCGTTAATCCGAACATTTGGGGAGTCAAAAATTTCAGTTCGGATTAAATATTTCGAATTAAAAAATTAATTATATTCATAATAATTTGCTTAAATTTTTTTTATTTCTAATAAAAACTACAAAAATTAATTTTATTGTAAGTAAAATAATACAAATAAAGAAAAAATTATTTGAGCTTTGATTTATTGTTGACCTTTTACTATTTATTTTATCTAAAAGCTGCATGTTTTATATAAGAAAATGAAAAAAAAATCTTGATTCGAATTAAAAAATAAAAAATTACATGGTAAAGATATTAATTAGTTGATGCTGGGGAAATAAAATTTTGTTCGAATACCAAAATAATCCGAATTTTTAGAACTTTTTAGTTCGATTAAAAAAATATATTTAACATTATTTAATATTGCAAATGGAGTAGGGAAAATACAAAAAGTGTTCGAAACCTAAAAAGTTCGGATAAATGAGGTCCGGATTAACGCGACGTGACTGTACAATTTTGTAGAAATTTACAGAATAAGTTTATCACTTTCCATTCAAAAGTTATAGTAATTTGAATGAATTAAAATGACGAATTGAAATTTACTGTACAATGCCGAAAATACAGCACATTTATAATTTAATTTGACATTAAATAATTTGATTTAAAAATTACTTGACTTTTTAATTTAATAATTTTTGTTCATTAAAAAGATATAACTTTTTCTTTTTTGCGGTCTTGGTTACTATGTGATCAGCTGTTCAGAAAAAAATGTGACCAGTGGTATCAAGGCGACCTTTTGATCTTTCTGATCAACTAAAAAATTCTTTTGATCAAAAAAATTTTTTGATGATGATTTTTTTATGTTACGAAAAAATTGTAATACAAAAAGATCACATTTTTGGAAATAAGAGTATCGGTGATCAGAAATATCGAAAGGTCGCCTTGATACCCCTGGTCACATTTTTTCATTACCCATGAACACATAGTCTCTAAGAACCCAAAAAAGATGCAGATTAAAAAAATCAATTTACTTTTATATTTTAGGACAAAAAAATATTTTATAAGCAGTTTCACAAGATCATGTTTTAATTTGATTTTAATTCTAGAAATTTTCTATGATTCGATCTTATTTATGACTAAAAAATAAAAATATTTCGGATTATTGGCAGAGAAACAACTACTCAGTCGAAAATTTCAGGTATTTAGATATGAGTATGGATAGGTCACCTATAAAATTCAGTTATTTGGCTATCAGGTAAGTATACCTAGAGTTGGTCGACCGGTTTCTCAAAACCGGTTTGAAACCGGTTAAAACGAAAAACCGGTTTTTTTTAAACCGGTTTAGACTCTTAAACCGGTTATGAGCTGGTTTAAACCGGTTTTCGAAAAAAAAAAATAGAATTTTTTAAGGCTGAAATATTTCGAAATAAATTTTTTATTTTAAAGCAGAAAAGTTTTTTTCTTAAATAATAAAGTTTTAATTAGCTAACCACGATTTTAAGCAGAGCAATTCTTGAGCCGTATTAGAATGCATTCTTTGTCTCTTTTTATCAATTGTCAAACCTGCAATTGAAAAAGCTCTTTCAGAAGGTACGCTTGTAGGCATACAGTGGTTGTAATAAAAGTGTAACGTCAACCGTAACCAAAGCGTAACCGTAACCGTAACCTTAGTGTAACCAAAGCGTAACCGTAACCGTAACCCTAGTGTAACCGTAACCGTAACCCAAGTGTAACCGTAACCGTAACCCAAGTGTAACCGTAACCGTAACCCAAGTGTAACCGTAACCGTCACCGTAACCGTCACCGTCACCGTAACCGTCACCGTAACCGTCACCGTAACCGTCACCGTAACCGTAACCGTCACCGTAACCGTAACCGTCACCGTAACCGTAACTGTCACTGTGAAATTTCGTGAAATTTAAAAAAAAAGACTCATTTCAATCAATTTAATGAGCTAGCGTTCCAGCATACGGTTAAAAAACTGACCAACATATTAGACTGAGATTAGTAAATTCAGCTTTTTGGGATAAAAAATTTTTAAAAAAACTTGTAAATAAAAAAATCAGAAGTTTAAATTTTTTTAGGAATTTTTTTTTTGTACAATAATAAAATATCATTTTCCTTTCAAAATTATAATCATATAAATTTTTTAATTTCTTAAAAAAAAATTTAAATTTCTGATTTTTTTATTTACAAGTTTTTTTAAAAATTTTTTATCCCAAAAAGCTGAATTTACTAATCTCAGTCTAATATGTTGGTCAGTTTTTTAACCGTATGCTGGAACGCTAGCTCATTAAATTGATTGAAATGAGTCTTTTTTTTTAAATTTCACGAAATTTCACAGTGACAGTTACGGTTACGGTGACGGTTACGGTTACGGTGACGGTGACGGTTACGGTTACGGTGACGGTTACGGTTACGGTGACGGTGACGGTTACGGTTACGGTTACGGTGACGGTGACGGTTACGGTGACGGTTACGGTGACGGTTACGGTGACGGTGACGGTTACGGTGACGGTTACGGTGACGGTTACGGTTACGGTTACACTTGGGTTACGGTTACGGTGACACTTGGGTTACGGTTACGGTTACACTTGGGTTACGGTTACGGTTACACTAGGGTTACGGTTACGGTTACGCTTTGGTTACACTAAGGTTACGGTTACGGTTACGCTTTGGTTACGGTTGACGTTACACTTTTATTACAACCACTGTAGATGATAAAAAGTCTTTAGCAATTTTACTCAAAATAGGGAAATTTAATTCATTATTTTTCCACCAATCTAAAATATCGATTTGTACAGAGTATTCAATTGAAGGTTGTTTAATGTATCTTTCAATTTCATCACTAACTGGTGTTTTAATTTTTGTTACTTGTGAGATCATCCTTTGAACCATTGATTTCGCTTTTTCTACAACTTGAGGACCATTTCGACTTTGATTATTTTCTTGATTTGATTTTTGACTTTCAGTAATAGGGTTCTCAGCTGTATAAGCGTCGTATTCGATCTTTAAAAGCTCAATAGATTTTTTTTTATCACTTTTACTTTTTATTAAATTTGATTTAAACATTGGATCTAAAATATGACAAACAAGAGCATAATCTTTTATCAATTTCCAGTATGCATCGAATTTCTCTTTCATTTTTTCTATTATTTCATTAAAATATTCAAATGATTCTTCTTTACTAATCGAGATTAAATGAGACTCTATTTGGTAAAAACATGGATACAAGCTTGATGATGAAACTTTTTTTTCATAAGATAAATCTATGGTTGCTAATTTAATTCAGAATAGTTATATATTTAAGCAACCAGAAATATTATTAAATATTTACCTTGATCGAAAGGTTCTAAAATTTGAGCAAAAATTTCTATTAAATTCCAGTCCTCATCCACAAGAGCTGAAAAAGAGGTTTGTTTTTCAAAAACCAAGTAATTTGAAGTTGCTGTAATCGATTTAATAATTCTAAGAGCGTTCTTAAGCATTTGATGAGTTGAGTTCCATCTTGTTGGGACATCTAGTACAACTTTCAAATTTGGTTCAAAATTTGACGTGGTTTGATTCTCTAAATACTGTGTTAATTTTGACGAGCTATGAATTTTCTTACAAAAATGTCTTAACTTTTCAATACACTCAAAAAGAAAATGATCTCTTATTCCTTCTTGAACAACTAAATTTAAAATATGGTTAGCGCATCGTACATGAACCAATCCCTGTTGACTTGATTCGAACATTTCGCCAAATAGAACCATATTTCCGGCATTATCCGTTGTAATCGACTTAATTTTGTTTACAATTTCGTATTCTTCACACACCTGTTAAAAACATAATTAATTAAAATATTATTAATTTTAATTACTATTATTAGAAATTATAATAATGCGTCATGTAAGGCTTCTAAACAAAAAGAACCATCATGAGGATGCGGAAAATAAAAAACGTCGAGTAGGAAGCTTCTTAATTTCCATTCTTCGTCAACAAAATGGCAAGTAACTGAAATAAAGGGATCTTTTTTAAAAGAGGTCCAAATATCAGTTGTCATGTTAATTTTAGATCTCAATTTTGAAAGCCTATTTTTTTATTTCTTTTTTTTTAGCCTCATATTTTATTTTGATTTTTTCTCTGACTGTTTTTCTGTCCGGTAAAATATATTTCGGGTTAAGAGCACAGATAAATTTTCTAAATTTTATGTCATCGGCCAATCAAAAAGACTGAATATTTGAAACAATAAATTCAATAAAAAATCATTCAATCTCTCTTGATCAGCGAAATTTTTTTTGAGATTTTTAGGACTAGTAGCTGATTCTGTTTCATCATTAGAACCAGCATTTGAATCTTGGTGTATACCATGGTTGTTTGCCAAATGCGTAGCTAAAGTGCTGTTTCCAGTTGATTTTGAATACTCTGCTGAACAATCTTGATGATTACATGTGATTTTCAACTCGGTTTTAGTCATATGATTCCAAATAAAGCTTTCATTTCGTCTGGAATTATTTTTTCTTTTAGTCCCTGGAGACACAACTGGTTCAGTAACTGCTTGTAGTTCTGACATTCAAAAGCAAAATTGTTTAAAAATTTTTGTAATTTCAATAATTTTAACTTAACAATTTTATTACAAATTCAATCTAAAGCTTTTTATTCAGATTATTTAAATTTGTTTTAATGATAAAATTATTAGAATGAAGAAAGTGTTGTGCTTTAATCGTTAAATAAATTTCAGACTAGAAAAATAAATTTTGAAAAAAAAATCTGTAAGCATATGAAGATGAATACATTGAAAAAGAGTAAAATTTGAGAACTTTGTGAAATATTTTTATTGGTTAAAAGAAATTGAAATTTTATAAAAAATATGCAAAAATTTAAAACACAGTGTTTATTTAAAAAGGGATAGTCTAATTACTTTCTTCTTTCTCTTTTTTAATAACGTTAAAAAAAGAGAAAGAAATAAAGAAAAAATCTTTATCTTTTTTTAATTAACCAATAAAATTTAATTTGATTTTTCCATGAAAATAACCAAAATCTTCATTTGAACTAAAGAAATTAAATTTTACCACTGTGTTTTAAAAGAATTTCTTTTAATTGAATTAAAGAAACTTTCACACGATGCAACTCTAGATAATAATTTTTTAATACCAAATTTTTTTCTATAAAATTTTTTTTTTTAAAAATAAAATATTATAGAATTAAAACGATTGAATGAATTCAATATTTAAAGTTTCTTTTTTTGTTAAGTTGAAATTAGATTTTAAACAAAAAATAGTGAATAAAATATTAAATATTTTAAAAA